>OMLB01035777.1:0-14142 GCA_900302555.1 Myripristis jacobus | reverse complement strand
ACGGGGTACCAGTCTGTGATGTGGAGCTTCCCGCCTGGGCCAAGAAACCTGAGGACTTTGTCCGCATCAACCGTATGGTAAGGGACGCATGTGGTCTTTGCGAAAATATAATCAACTTGATAAGAAGTTTTTCTATATGTTCCATAAATCTGCAGAATTTTTTTTTACAGGAAAGTGCCTGTTTTTTACTGTTTTTGCTCTGCCCCTGTTCTTCCGCCCCAGGCGCTGGAGAGCGAGTTTGTGTCGTGCCAACTCCACCAGTGGATTGACCTAATATTTGGCTACAAGCAGCGAGGACCTGAAGCAGTCCGAGCCCTCAATGTGTTCAACTTCCTGTCCTACGAGGGAGCCGTCAACCTAGACAATCTAGACGCTGCGCAACGGGAGGTCTGTTTCTAGGGCAACACATCGCTCTCGCCTCAGTCTTGTATTCATTACCGGTGTGGAAATTATCCTTCATAAATTCATCCTGCTGCTATCCTGCATTTACAGTGCAGTCACTCTTTCTTCAAGGTTATACAACAGAAGCAAATTAATGTAAGGCAATACAAAACTTTTTATTGTGAGAGCAAACTTTGATTTTTTTCCAGACACAAACACAGTCCAGCAAGCGTACAGTAAAATGTTGAACATCAACCATGACTGTATCTATTTGTCATCACCAACTCTGCAGTACTGAATAAGCTGTGTATCGATTAAAATAGAAATACATATCTTTACTTAAACTGTCTCCGTGTAACCTCCTGCTACTGTTCCTTTCCTGTCTCACCTCTCTCTTGCCTGTCTCTCTCTCTCTCCAGTCAATGGAGGCCCAGATTCAGGCCTGTGGTCAGATTCCCTCCCAGCTGCTGATTGAGCCACATCCCCCTCGCTCCTCTGCCATGCACCTGGTGAGACTAACACCTATAGCTAGGGACACACTAGGCGACTTTCCCCAGAAATTTCAGCCTTTGCCTTTATTTGTGTCGTCTAACGAGTTCCCTGAGCATCGTAAGGATCCTGCAGGAGAAACTGTCTTCTGGAGTGATCTTGAGTGATGCAGTTTTAGTGCTCCTAGGACCCGCTAGCAATATGTAGTTTAGATAAATTGTAAACTCATACAAGTTAAAAGAAAAGCCAAACTATAGTATGAACAAAAATACATATCTTAGAAGCAAAAAAACAAAACAAAAAAAAACCCCAAA
The DNA here is from genome assembly GCA_900302555.1 of Myripristis jacobus. Classification (NCBI taxonomy): domain Eukaryota; kingdom Metazoa; phylum Chordata; class Actinopteri; order Holocentriformes; family Holocentridae; genus Myripristis; species Myripristis jacobus. Next base: position 12,958 of record OMLB01035777.1, on the reverse strand, counting down.
GAAATTATCCTCAGGGGAAAATGTAAAAGTCACTGCTTCACTGTTGTTTACAATAGCAGGGCCCGCAGTGTTGTGTACATATGTATTTGCTATTCAAAAAAGCATCTTCTAGGATTCTGCTTGGTTTATAGAGTGCTCAAAAATGTTTTTTTTTTCTTTTGGTTTGTAAAATCAATGTAAAAAAAAAAATGCATGTGTAGCAGCAGGCTCTGCCAATGTAAACAACTATTTGTCAAAACCACATAGTGCGCATTTAAGACAAAATCAAACATATTTGATTTTGTCGTAAAAATCAAACTTGTTTGATTCCGTTGCCAGTCCTGGAGACTCTCATGGCAAAACAGTCAAACGCCAATGAAATCATAAGTGAAACAGTACAAGCAGTCCTTTGTGACTGGCTGTGAGAGGGCTGCAAAATCTGTTCAACTCTGGCAGCGCAACATACACTTTGAATCGTTGCATAATGTTGTTGAGCACTGGGTGGCAGCAATCCACCATTTAGTTTACTTTCTATTGCCTACCACTGAAAAAATATATAGATCGTCATCCCCTAGATTTCCAGATGTCAAATGTGACACCCTCTAGTCCAGAGATCCAGCAAATTGAAGGTGTTAAGTGTGAAATCTCACATAGTGTATCCATAGCTTAAGTAAAACTACTGCTACTTAGTTAAACTAAACTACTACTTTTATACTTTTATGTTAAGTTCCATAACTGTATTCTATGTATTTGCTCCCAAAAATACACATAGTTCACTTGTTGCACTTTGAACACCACATGCTGGACTAGAACAATAACAAGCCTTTATTGTAGTTGCTGATTTATGTCCTGACAAGCAACAGGAAATTCTTCAGTAATTGTGTGTCACATTTTAATGCATTTCAGCCCTCAGATTTCAGTGTATTTGAGTCAGCATTGCATTAGCTTGAAGGGCTGTGACTCTTAAGGTGTTTGGAATTGCAACATTTTATTGTGCACAGTTTGGATATATATATATATATATTTTTAAGCAAGAAGTTCTGACTTGGTTTGAGCCTCTCTGTCCTCCCTGCTGCCCACAGCCGCAGCCCAAAGCCTCAGTGTCTCCACATCAGAGCCCTCCATGTCAACCCAAACCTCCCAGTCCTGACCCCCCTGCCCACCAGCGCCTCCTTCCTCCTCTCCTGGGCCTAGAGCCACCCTCAGTGTGTGTACCTGCTTTGACCCTGTGCTCCCACTAATATACCTTTTCCCTTCCCTCCCTCTCTGTCCCATCTGTTCTTTGTCTCTCCCTGTGCCCCTTCCTCTTACGCTCCATCTCCCTTTCCCCCCCCTCTCTCCTCTGGCCCTCCGCCCTCGCTCTGCCTCCTCCTCTCTCTCTCTCTCTCTCTCTCTCTCTCTCTGTCGCTCTCTTTCTGTCTCACCAGTGTTTCCTTCCTCAGAGCCCTCTGATGTTTAAGGATCAGATGCAGCAGGATGTCATCATGGTGCTCAAGTTCCCCTCCAACTCCCCAGTCACACACGTGGCAGCAAACACACTCCCCCACCTCAGTATACCAGCAGCCGTGACTGTCACTTGTAGCCGGCTGTTTGCTGTCAACCGCTGGCACAACACAGTCGGTGAGTGCGGGATGTGTGTGTAGGACATGTGTTTGCAGTCGGGTACTGTTCATTTTAATTGGCTTATATGTAACAGCATGTGTCATGCAGTTGTATCTACTGGCAGGTGCTGGTGATGATCACTAGAGATCCAGGAGTGTTCTGGTTTGTTTTTTTTATTCCATAGCTGCCAGAAACACACGAAAACATGATACAGGTGTCACAGAAAATATGTTTAAGAAATACGACTGGAGCTTGAAGCCTTTCCGTATTTTTTGTCCTGCTACTATGGTATATGCAAGGCAGAACATCGTGTTATGATGGTGTGTGAGTGTGTAAATACAATCTAACACACACACCAGAGCATGATAGGCATATTTTTTTTTTTGCACCACAGCTTCCTCCCGCAGAGTCAGTAATGATCAGATTGTGATTCGATTTCAGAGCACCTTGCTGCCTAAACCTGCATATTAACCAAGACAAACTGATAGTCTTGAATCTGTTTTTAACTCCTTAACTCTTCAAGATAAATGGTAGAGTTCATATTAAAGAATATGCTTGGTGTATTTTACTCTTAAGCCTCATTTTTTGTTAGTGGGGAGTGTAATGGAAGACCATCCACTTACAGAGCCTGTTTTTGGTGTGTGCAGTCTAATAAAACATGTTTAGTCTACTTCATCGATAGCTGTCCATTTTAGTCCCGACTGCACTAACAGCAAACAGCAAACAGAACTTAGCATAAAAGATACTAAAAGCCGTTCTTTAATTCCACTCATGTGTCAAGTGAGGACAAGTATGTTGACCTAACCATTTGATAATTAATGCATAAATTACCTTCATTAACACTTCATAAGCATAAGTGGTTACGTTAGATCTGGCATGCTGATTTTGGCAGGGCATTAAGCAGCTTAACTGCATCTACGTATTGATGGACACATCGGGCGTGTGTGTGTGTGCATGCGTGTGTGTGTGTGCGTGACTGTCTGTAATATTTGACCTTTAAACCCTCAGGTCTCCGTGGAGCTCCAGGATACTCCCTGGAACAGGCTCATCATCTGCCCATTGAGATGGACCCTCTCATAGGTCAGTGCACGCTGAGTCAAGTCTCCACAGCTTCTCACAGGCCTTTGACATTTTATGTGCCAATGCTGTTGTCCAGACAAGCAACTATAGGACCAACATTATGTCGTAATATTCAGGACATCATTATCCCAAGCCATAATGAGGTCACCAGTGGGACGGAAAGTAATGGATCACATGATGCACTTTGGATTTATTTATGTCTCTCAGTCATAAGCTGTAAAAACCTGCTGCAATGTGCCTGACCTGAACTTTTCCCTAAGACATCGAGCCCGGTGATGAGTGATTGGAAAAGACTAAAGTTTATGACCGTAAATAGCTTGTTAACATCTTTGCATTTGTATGTCTTCACTCGTCCACTGACACCTCCGTGTTCATGTCTCGTCTAGCAAACAACTCAGGCGTGAACAAGCGTCAGATCACTGACCTGGTGGACCAGAGCATCCAGATCAACACTCACTGTTTTGTGGTTACCGCCGACAACCGCTACATCCTCGTCTGTGGCTTCTGGGACAAGAGCTTCCGCGTCTACTCCACTGAAACCGGTAGATTTTCTATCATTTATGAGACGTGTTGAGCATGCATGTTTACTCTTTGCTGTGAAGTGTTTCTAAACTCTTCATTAAGTTAAGTGTTTCTTTAAACATTTATTTACCCAGGGAAAGCTTTTGCTGAGGATGCGCTTGGTCTTTTTCAGCAAGGCCATTCCCTGCTTTTCATTCATGTAGCTGCACACATTCACACCTGAGACATGCTGTTATTTACCACACAGCTGTAGAAAAGAGGGCAAATAAAAAGAAAGATAGCAGACTCAATTGACAGAGCCTGGCACCATCTACCTGACCTTGCTGTCCAAGCCGTTCACCACCTGCTGCAGTGGACAGGCCTGCCTCCACATGGTCCTTCCCTTTTAACAGATCAACTGTGGTTTCTTCCACCTAAAAACAGAGCTTACTGGTGAAATCTCATCCAGCAAGCTAACACAGAGGGTTGAAATGAATGCAAATAACACTACAAATTGTCTTTTTTAATTTCCCCTTACAGGCCATTTAAAGACTAACTGAACATATATGATTAAAAACCTGATTAGAGGTTTTGTGGTAGGCGATGTAAGTGTGGCAGCCACAGCTAATGACGATAAATTGAATTCACTGAAGCATATTTTTTTTTATGTGCCATTGACCCAGAATTGACAATACGCTTATTAAAACTGCTGTCCCATTTAACTATAATGTCTGTAGTGTCAAGTTTGTCATTTTGATCATGAAGCCACTCTCAAATGAGCCTCCCCAACACCAACGATTTTTCTCAGCACAGAGACCCCACCTTCAGCTTCTGCAAAATGTGGCTGTGTTGTCCCTCAATGTTGCTAACAGAAAATATTTCTACTAGAATGACGAGTTTCTCACAAATTCCCACTGATACCAGTAAACACGAATGACAGAGCTGCACACACTGAAACCTCTGATTGCTGTAGCAGTCAGCTTTGTGTGCTGTGCGAGTCCACTCTCTTTATATCTCACAGCCTGTTTTTGACCGTAGCCTCCGCTCCAGCTCTTTTGTAGAAGCTGTGGTTTAAGTGTTTTGCTCAAGTGCACCTCAGCCGTTGCTGAAGGAGGGCAGAAGGTTATTTTTTCACTTTCCCTTTCCACAGATTTGAGAAGTTTACTTTGTGTTCGTCCTGTACGCTGCAGCCAGCACACAACTGTGTAGTACATTTAATCTTGATGCTATGAAAGCATGGCTTTCCAAGGTATGAACCAGTGGTCGACCACTATGGGTTTTGCAGTGGCTGACATCATTTTTGTTGTTGTTGTTTTCAATTTAATAATAAAAATAACAAATATGACATAAAATTGCTGAACCCAAATAAACATCTATTTAATCCTAATATTATTGTTTACATTGCTGCTGTTTGCTGAAGCAGATCTACACTGTCTTCAGTGCACGTATTTTGAATTAAAAAATATATCATCTAAATCAATGTTCACAGGTAATCAAAAAACTAAAATGTGTAAAAAAAACAAAAAAACAACAACAACAAAAGGGGGAGCACCAACATTGTTCCACAGCAGCCACACTGACAGATGTGCAGACATTTCTGTTTTATCGGCCCAGTGGGCGCAGAAATCAGACAATGCTGATCATCTCAAAATGCCAAATTTTGGCCTCTTGTATGAAATATGACAGTTCATGAAATAAGCAGACAAAATCCTCGTCCTCATCTCCGGCTCTCCTTCCTCCCTACAGGCAAGCTGACCCAGATCGTGTTTGGCCACTGGGATGTGGTGACGTGTCTGGCCAGGTCAGAGTCCTACATCGGAGGAGACTGCTATATTGTGTCTGGCTCCAGAGACGCCACTCTGCTGCTGTGGTACTGGAGCGGACGACACCACATCATAGGGGACAACCCCAATAACAGTGAGTGGCAAAAGCCTGGAAACAGAGTGTGTGTGTACCTGTGTTAAGTGTGTGTGTGTGTGGAACTGCTGTAGATCAGTGCTTTGAATCAGCTCATGATATTGCTCTCTAGGGAGACTGGAGGCTTGCGGTTAAGAAACCATTTTAACACTCCATTTCTTTAACAGTGGACTAATGATTGTTGCTGGAATGAACGCCTCAGGGTACCCGTGTTTATGCAGGTTGAGAAAGTGTGGCCCTGAGAAAAAGAAAAGTTAAGAAACCCCCCTTTTTATAGTGACGTGCCTGTAATTATGTTCTCCCCTCCAGGTGACTACCCTGCTCCTCGAGCAGTACTGACGGGCCATGACCATGAGGTGGTGTGTGTGTCCGTCTGTGCAGAGCTGGGACTGGTCATCAGCGGAGCTAAAGGTGAGTGAGTCTGCACGTGTGTTTCTACCTGGCACAGGTGGAAAATTTATTTAACAGTGTCCGTGGGTTTGTACACATGAAGGATTACAAAGGCACCAATCTGAGTTTAATACATTTACTGAGTTGGAAGGTTAGTTTACAAAAGTTTCAACACTCATACACAAGACTCACTGCTATCTGCAACTTTTGTAGGCAAGTGTGGGTAATGAGGTGTAATTGCACACCTAAGGGAAAACACTTCTACTGTATGTGATACAAAAAAATATATACGCATTTCTTCCATGAATATGGACCATATTTTTTAGTACCATTTGTAGCCTACATCTACATGCATATGCATTCATAAAGACTGGAGATTTGAGACCATTCATTAATCAATCTTTCAGTTCTTTTATAGTTCATTAAAATAGAGAAACATCAAACTCCTTGCTCATCCCAGTATGATACATACTGTTATGATGTGTCCGCTTTGACTCCAGTCTAACTCATTTGCTCTCAGTATAGCCCTCTCTTGAACCTGGTGGAAGTCAAATGCTGTACATTTAAGGTCATTCACTGAATTCAAGAGATGTTGTGTTGTTGTTTGAACAACAACAGACTTGTTTGAACCATGTACACATGGAAAGCATAATTCCTGTGTGGAAAACAACCTGGGAAGTTCATTATCATACAGATGCATAATTAATGGACTTTTTAAGAAAAAGAAAAAAAAGAACTCAAACAGTAGGAAAACATCAAAACATACCAAAAAAAGAAATGTGCAGTTTGCATTATACATAAGGCTGCAGTGGAAGCAGCTCAGCCTCAGACAGGTGTGTGGAAATATCTGGCATTACTGAACCAAGCTGTACTCATCATGGTAGTGCCACTATAGTTCATGCTTACAAGCTTGTTTTTGTCTTGTTCCTGCTCAGAGGGCCCATGCCTGGTCCACACCATCACAGGAGACCTGCTGAGGGCCCTGGAGGGGCCCGAGCTGTGCCAGCGGCCCCGTCTCATCTCGGTCTCCAGTGAGGGTCACTGCATCATCTGCTACGAGAGAGGCCGCTTCTGCAACTTCAGCATAAATGGGAAACTGCTGGCCCAGATGGAGGTCAACGACTCCACACGGGTAGGGCTGCCTGTGTCAACATAGTATGCAAACATATTAATGCGTTTGCACCCTGAACGCTGTATGCACAGGTGCACTCACATGCTGTCAGACAACACGGTAATGTGCTAACCATTGTCCATATACACGCTGGAGCTGTTGAGCATTTATACATTCCCTCTGTTTTTCTCTCTTTTGTCAGGCAATCCTGTTGAGCAGTGATGGGCAGAACTTGGTGACAGGAGGTGACAACGGGGTTGTGGAGGTGTGGCAGGCATGTGACTTCAAGCAGCTCTACATCTACCCAGGCTGTGATGCCGGCATCCGCGCCATGGACCTCTCACATGACCAGAGGTAACATGGACTGGGCGGCGCTCAGACAGAGAGAGATAGCTGTAGAGAGACCTTTAATCAAGCCTGGTATCTTTAAGCATTTTTTTTTCTGAACCTGGCCTGACCCAGAAACCAGAAAGCTGAATCCTTTCCAACCAAAGCCTGAAAAATTTCTGTCCAAATCCAACCACCACCAGCCAGAGTCTCCATGAAACATTTATATCATTTATATCAAGATGGTTTATCTGTAGGCTACGTATTAACGCTGATCTACACAGCGCCTGCCACTCTCTGAATAAAATGGAATGATGGACAATCTAAATCTAACAGGCTGTATCCACCCAGAAACTCAATCCCAAATTACGTTTAAATGCCACTTTAATCATTTTTTTCATCAATCCATGACTCACGACAGCATGTACCCAATATCCATTAAAAGTTAAAATAAGTAAGAAAGACATAAAATCTGAAACCCAAAGCTAAAAATATGACTACGCCCAGCCCATATACTTGAAATTTGAGCATTGTCTAAACCCAGCTTGACCCGACAGGAGCCGTCAGGTCCTGTTGGGTTCAGGCAGCCGTCAGGCTCTGAGACGCAGTGAGGATTTGTGTGAGAGGAACCGAATTTGGGGTTGTATTTTCGTACAGAGTTGCCACTGGGGAGGTAAACAATGCAGCTGTTGTGGGGCCCTGAGAGCTAGAGGGGGGCTCTACAGGGCCTGTGCAGAATACAAAATGATCAGTAATTGTGCAGTTATTTTCATAACTACAGCCTAAACCTCAAGTTTTGTCCCCCTCAGGGAGAATGTATAATGGTGCTGGTTTTTTTTTAATCTGCATATTATTCAGCTGAGGCTTGTTATTTTTTTTAATTGGGGTTTGTTTCTTGCCCCTCAGCACTAAAGGAAATAATGGATTTTGTAGTGTCAGAGATGTGATCTGATGCAGTGGTGCATCTGTCGTGATGCGGTGTGTTGTGATGTGCTTTGCCCTCAGGACTCTGATCACCGGCATGGCGTCCGGCAGCATCGTAGCGTTCAACATCGACTTCAACCGCTGGCACTACGAGCACCAGAACAGGTACTGAGGCGGACCGAGTGAGGAGGAGCGGAGGATGGAGAGAGGAGTGACGGACAAAGAGGCAGAGGAGGAGGACATGCGTTCTGCTGTGTATCTGGAAGGGGGGGAAGCTTACAGGTACAACGGAGGAGGAAAACAAGTAAGGAACAGTGGATTGGTTTGCGACACCCTAAGCTCTTTTCCCTTGTGCAAGTTCACATGATGCGAGGAAGCGGCGCATCCCGGCGCTGGCGGAAATACTTCCTCTGTGCATACGTGTAAGTATACACACGTGTGTAGCCACAGACACATAATACCCCGAAGAAACACACCAAAACCTGCTAATATAATACACAGACTGGAGAGTGGGGGAAAAAAAAGAACAAGTGAAGTAGACGTTGTGTGGGTTGACCAGGCCCGTACCACACAGAGGACTGGTGCAGCAGCTGTTACTGGTACGCTTAATGCTTCACGGGCAAAGAACTGAACTTTTATTATTATTATTATCATTATCATTATTATTATAATTCTTAATATTATTATTTTAATTGCTTTTACTCTATTTTGTTTTTGTTTTGGGGGGGAAGTTGAGCATGGGAAGTATTTGGGTGGACCGTAAATTAATATTCCTATGATGCGTCTAAACTGATCTGAGATGGTATGAACTGAACCAGCCCCACCCACTGATCAAAATAGGTGCTATTGGCTTGAACTTAAATCCACCTTTGACAAATTGCCTGAGGTTAAGTTTTTATTTCGTTTTATTTTTTTTTTGGTTATTTTAATTTTACTTTATTTTTCTTTTTTTTTTTTCCTTAGTTTTTATTTTCCTTTTTTTTTTTTTTAACCCACAGCAGGGTAAATATGATTTTTATGTAAATAAGGCTCTGCTTCCTTTGGAGTCTACACTTGTTCTTTCACTACACAAACTGCGCTTATCACCTTTAATTTATTAATGACTTGCTGTATGTAAAATATTGTGTAATAATTATTATAATGTCGACAAGGCCGAGGGTAATGGCGACGGTGACGAGCGGGATGATGATTGTTTTGGCGGTGATGGCGGTAACGATGAAGCGATCTTGCCAGTGTCACCAAGGATGACAACCACAAGACGAACATGATTTCCTTTGTATATTTGGTGATTGTTTTGTCAAATATGTACATATAGTCTTGGTTCAGGCTTGGTGGGAGACTTAATCAACTGAATAAGACTGAAAACGCAGAGGAAACCTTCACTTACCCACATTTGTTGATTATTTAAAAAAAGAGAATCAAATCAATGTAAGTTTGTTTTGTATTTGCACTTTGCACCAATCACATATCATTATTTATTAGCTTGGTTCTTTCTGGTCGGCTGCCATTTTGTTTAGGTCCATTTTCCCTAGGGGATTATTTGTGCATTGATGTTTGTATTTAAAACGTTGAGCTCATGTGTGATTATTAAGTTGTACAACCTCACAGTTGTAAGCAATATCATGATTCTGTAGCTGATAGAGGTGGGAAGGAGGGAGCCGAGGGGGATGAAATGTGAGATGTACTGTATGTGTGAAAGCCATCTTGATCAAATACACACATGCACATACTCTATCAACAGGTTCAACTTACGTATCCAAAAAAAGGTAAAATATTTTTGGATCTATGAAACCCTAAAAACTATTGTATTCATGTTTTATTGCAAAGATGTAAAATATGACATGTGTGAGTTGAAAAAAAAAAATCATAAGAAAAATAAAATATGCAAAGAATTTGATGACTTGACTTTTCATTGGTGAAAAGATTACACTTTTATTTCACTCTGGGTGTTTAATTTTTTTTCTTCACGAGAGAGAAAGAGACTTCAAGGACTTCTTTTTTTGAACCTTTATGATGAAACATTAGTGTAAGAGGAATACTTCACCCTAAAAATGATGTTTTTACTGTTTAGTCCTTGAGGAGACTCTTGAGTTATCATGTTGCACTACGAAAAGTTTTGACCCACTTGTTGACTTCGCTGCCTTGCCCACTTTGCTGTCTTCTGTCTTTATCTTTATTCTTTCTTTGTTCTTCTTTTCTTTACAGATTATGCACATAGCACTTGTGAAGAGCACACACACACACACACACTGACTTGGCAAAAGAAATTCCAGTTTTCAGTGGAAATTTTCGCTGTCTGACCGTCTTTGTCAGAGTCTCATCCTGCAGGGTCTCCTACCTGCATCAAGGCCCTGAACCATCTGGGATAATCAGTGCCGCAAAAGTCTCAACATCCACCCAGTGAAGTGCTCTTGAGCAAAGCACTTCACCCGAAACCACTCCTGTGAAGCAGCTCGGTTTCAGAAAACAAGCATGGACAAGGCGGCTGCGAGGCATGAATGTGTGCAAATGCATGAATAAGAGGCAAAATACTGCCGCTTAGATGAAAGTTCAGCAGACGTTTTACATAAAGGGCAGAAAATAGAGAAAGTGGTGGGAGCTGTGCAAGGTAACAGGATACTGAACCACCAGGTGAAGCGGTGGAGCCACAAAGCAGCCATGAGAGCAGAGTGAATCAGAAATAAGGATGTATCCTTAACAAACCTGCGCAAAGTGTTTTCTTTTTTATAATGTGTCTTGTGTTCGGTGAAAATGAGGAAGAATCTCACCGAGCCAGAGCCGGCCCGAGCCTTCAAGGGGCCTTAAGCAGAATTTGATTTGGGGCCCCTCCGCTGCCTCAGTGCCACCAATGCTATTGAGTATTGACTATTGCCCATGCCTGATCATTCAAACACACCTATTAAAAATCCAACACGTCCATCATCAGTTGTATCAGTTGTAGCTGTGTTGCTTACATCACACCAATTTGAGCCTGGCGTGTTTTTACCCTTCTATGGCTTTTAATCTTAAAAGGCAGAAAACTCATATTAGTGGTCCGGTGTTAATATGCAATATAATATTCAAGTGGCATACTGAACGTGGCGTACTGAAAAGTCAGTTGTAACGCCATGGTTACACTTAAACAGAAATGTTATGCATGGGTTAAAATGAAGATAAATGTTTTATAATGTTCTGTATTCATTTTAGGGTTGACTCTTACACTTCATTAAGCAAAATATTATGCATGTAATCTCTTGGCTGCGTTGGACAAAAATTCATCCTCAGTGAAAATGGTGAATCAATTGTTAATGAAAGCGTTTTCAAACATGTTCTCCACACAACATAACGCTCAAAATGTCAGAAGGACAAAAGGCTTATCATTATAACTGATCAGGTTATTTGCCGGGACTTCATCATGGATCTAAAACACATTTCATTTTGCTCTTTACTTCCATCTGAAATTACACTGTTTTGGTTTCATGCCTCTATTTTACTTTGAAATATGGTACTACTGTGAGAGAGCTTACTTCTCAAACGTACTTCAAGTATAACTAATAATTTAACCCCCATATAAACCCCCATGTAAATTAATAATTTGTTTACTTTGTGGATCATACACCTCTTTCTGGAGCCTCAAAGGGTTACACCCATGACAAGCACAAGCATAACAGATCTAACCCAAACAGAAACCCAATAAAACCTTGGACTGGAATGTTTATTTTTTAATTCCTTATTTATTTTTTAAATTAATTCTCTCTTATCTGTGTGCTCTGACTCAGATCACACTGATAGCTCGTCTGACTTTACTCATGAAAATTGACATCAAAAACAGTCATAAGTTGATCAAATCAACTGGAACAACTCATGTTTTTTTTTAGTTTTTTAGATGAGAAAATTGAGAAATCTTTTTTTCTTTTCTTTTTTTTTTTTTTTTTAAATCTTGTCTACAATTACTATATAGCTCACACTGTGGCACATTCTCTTCCAAATTATTTTTTTCTAATGTAGGAATGTCTGTGGCCATCATTTATTAAACTGCATGAGGAATATATATACACTGTTTATCAGGTCCACCTGTACAATCTAATGCAGTTCAGTGCAACAGCTCTGTCATAAATTCGACCTTTTTATAATGTTCAGTTTTATGTTGACATTGTGGAGAATGTGTAAATTTAATTCTGTTTATTACTGAGGTTGTAGTTTGCAGAGGTCTTGTACTGGAATTATATTGGGAGGTGTTTCTAATTTTTTGTCCTCCCTATTTATATACATGCGGGGGACAGAATATTGGAAACACCTCTAAATAAAATACAATCCAGTACAACAGCAGCACTAACTATGAGCTCAATGCCAAACATAGAATTGAATGAACACCTCTATTACTGTGACAAGAAGAAAACCTGAACATTATAAGCATCATACCAGTAAACTGTATGGCAGAACTGTTGTATTGGACTGTATTAGATTGTGTAGATGTATCTAATAAAATGGCCACTGTGTGTGTGGTTTGCTACATCCCAACAACTTGATTTTTCTTCTGCATGTGTGAGAATCCACACAACAAGCCCAATCCAAAACTTGTCAGGCGACTCATGTTAACAAGTTAATGAAATAAAATTTTATGCTTGAATCTCACGTGGTCCGCAGGTTTCTTATGCTCACCAGCTGTCCTAATTAGGCCATGTGAAAGATCATATCACAATGCATTATACAAAAAAAAAGCAAAATTTTTTGACTCCCTAGGGTGTCAGACACATATAAAATCGACAGTTCTTTTGGATCTTTGGTTGTTAGTGGATTCTCTTAACCCTTTCATGCATGAATTATGAAAGCCTGAGTCCAGATTTTTTTCTTATGTGTTTTTACACTTCTTAGGGCATGAATATTTCTGAGTCTCCACACTTCTTTCAAGATGCAGGACTGGTATTACCACGTCATTCTACTAGTATTAATATGTTATCAGCAACAAGAACTGACAGTCTCTGCATAAACCTCAATGTAGGGGAGCAGCAGAGAGCACTCTAACAGCTGATATGCAATTCCACCATAGAAACCACTGCATTTAGGAGAAAATGACTTTTAAACTGTCTTTTAAGCTGTCCACTGTAGTGACCGTTATGCGCCAAACGGAGAGAACAGGTGAATAGC
>OMLB01035776.1:0-13266 GCA_900302555.1 Myripristis jacobus | reverse complement strand
CAGTGTGTGCAGGTGTGTGTGTGTGTGTATGTGTGTGTGTGTGTGTGTGTGTGTGGGCACACAAGTGTTTTATACCTTTTTCTAAAAAAATAAAATAAAAACATAAATACATTGCAATGTTCATTTTCTCTCTTTTGTAAGGTTCATTTCTGCTGGCCTAGCCCGGGCGCCGTGCCCAGCCAGGGGGCCATGCCTCGCCACAGAGGCAGTCTGCGGGTCTGCCGCCTGATACTATTGCATCGTGCCGCTCTGGAGGAGGCAGCTCAAGCAGGGGTGACAAGACATGAACCTTAGGATACTCTGTCAGAGCTGCAAGTTCATGTTCCTGTTCTCAGCTTGACAACTAACTAAAAAAGAAAAGGTCTCTCTCTGTATGAACGCTGACTTGAATCTGCCAGATAAATGTGACTAATCTGAAGACTAACATGATGACTTAGCAAGGTTTTCAAAGACTGTGAAAAAAAAAAACATTGCTGTAATGTTGAGTACTTCCCATCCTACAGTAACTGTGTATGACAGGTACTGTATATATATTATGGCGGAGAGCATGTCCCATATAGTTTATAATTAACAAAAATCATGTAGCCAAACATCAAATACCAAAATTTATCTTACAGAGGGCTCTAAGATTCCTACTCATCCTAACCTGGTGTTAAAGACAGCATATGCATTTGGTCAGGTAATATCACCATTGCAAAATGATGTTAACATGCAAATGGTAATGAAATTCATTAAGGGGAGGGTGAGCAAGGGTGAGGTGGGGGAGAGAGTATGCAACCAGAAGTTTGTTGATCTTCCAGTGTGACAAGGCCAAAGCCAAACTGTGATAACATCAGATAACAGGAGAAGCGAGGCAGAGAGGCAGTCAGAGGGCGCTTAGCCTGGACACTAACATTTTTTTTTCTGCACAGCAACAACCAGAGGCTGATCCAACCCATCACACATGGATATATGGCAATAAAGATTACTGAGCCACACTCATGTTGAAGAAAGGAAATATGAAGCTTTATATTCTCTGGCAAAGCTCAGACATACACTACTTAGCAGGTACTGGTCATGTAGTTCAGACGGTCAAACTTTGGTCTACATCGTCTCTACCCCATTAGCTCAGTTTGAACAGGTTTTGTGTGATGGTTCCTACCAGCTTGTAGTTGCTCTTTCAGCTGGTATTAAATTATCAAGGGCTAAGTTATTGTTACAAAGTATTAAATTGTTCATCTCAAAATGTATTTCCATGGCCTAATCTTTCATAAGGCATGGGATAGCTTTTTAAAAAGTGTTTATGTTAATAGTTTTTAAGCAAATAAATATTAGACAGTGCTGTATTTCTAATATATGAAATGAAGTAAGATAAATCAAATCAGATGTATTATGGCCATCTGAGATGATCTGCATCCATGCAAAAAAAAGCTTTTTGGCCGTGGAAAGGGGTTGCCTACATTCACCCTTTTGCGTTTTCTAGAAATCTCTATATTGTCATCTCTAGCATGCGTTGATGCTTTTATTTATCGGCATGCAGAAGGACCAGCTGCCTGGTGTCTTAGGTCTTACCCTCATCCCTTCAAAACGCGACAGGGCCCTGAGGGGTCTCAAGGCCCTCAGTGTCCTGAGTGATTTAATGGGGCCTAGATCGGAGTAGCCCAACGCATTAGCTATAAGGCTGACTATAGACACCTACACAGACAGGGAGAGAGGGAGAGGGAAAGACAGAGGCAAAGAAAGAGAGGATCCACATAGTTAGAGGGGATACAGAGAGAAAGATAGACCCTACGTAAAGACTGCTAAATGGTTAATGAACTTATACAGATATATAAATAAATTCATATAGTTTCTATATGTGTATATGTATCTATATAACAAAATTAAGAGAGCATAAGGTTAAACAGGGATTAATACAATATACAAGGTCATGAAATAGAACACGCCCCAAGTTTTTTTCTGGATATGATTTTGATCGTTTATGTTTGCGTTTGATTTAGTTTGGCAAGCCTGATAAACCAGCTTAACAGCACAGTGAGCACACCTGGAAAGAAACTTGTGGTTGACACAGTGAGAGGGAGAGAAGATAAGATTCAAACAAAGGGAAAAATCAGAGGCGAAATGCTTTCACAAACACTAACTCAATATGACACAATAAAATACACACAGTACACTGTACAAAAACAATACAGTATCCACACCAGATAGCATCTTATTTTAAAGAGGGGAGAGAAAACGCAGGAGGTTGAGGACAACTTTCAGGGTTAGAAGAGAGAGGATAACCTGTGAAAGTAAGAGTCCCAACAGAGCACATGGACCTTACCCTGGACCCTCAAACACCGACCCTCAGTCCCTCTTGACAGCAGCACAATGTCTCTCTCAACTTAAAGAGAGACACAGTTATATCCACCTGCTGTGAGAGAGAGGACAGGTCAGTGTTAGGGCTGAGAGTTGTATGGAAAGTCAGGATAAGTTACCATCACAATACACGAGCCACATAATGAAGAATAAAAAAATATTTAGGTTCCTGTTTAGCTGAGAGTCCCAACTGAAGAGCTGAAGATGAGTTTGACAGCCGGTGAGATCCCAGCACATCACCTGGAGAGAGACCGTAAGAGCTCGCATTGTCTGTCTTCAGTCATCAGCTATATTTGATCGTAAACATGGATTAGCCTGCTGTAACACATTCTATCCTGCAATTTTTGGCTTGGTCTGTAAACTCGAATGACTGGTGTATCGCTGATGAAACATGAGTTTGGTAAAAATCTACAGGTTAAAGGTACACTATGTAATTTTATGCCGTTTTAGCACCATCCAATGGCTGTTCCCCATCTATATCTGTATACAGACATGTGGGAGTTTTAGGATAACTGGCGTTTAATTTATCATCATGTTTTTACACCACAGCACAGGGTTATGCATAAGGTTCGAAATGTTTAAAGAAACTACAAGTAGAATCAGATCAAGCAACAGCCATAGGAAACATGGAAAACATGTTAGGTTACAAGTCGGAATAGTCTGCTATTACAAGCAACAAGTTCTTTTGAGAGTATTGTTTGAAAGATGCTTGTATGTATGGTGAGGGGGGAGGAGAAAGCAATAACAGTGTTTGGGTAACAATATGGCTGAGGGTAGATGCACACATTAAATTTTGCTTACCCATACAACAAATGTAAAAGCTGATTATTAGTTCCACGGACGCAGTTAGTCTCCTACGATAAAGTCTGATCATTCTGGGCTCCCAAAATAAAATTTAAAAAGGCAGCCTGATCAGCTTGGCTAATATGAAAGCTCAAAATCTCAGCAGCCATTGGTGAACTGACTGGTACTGCTCAGCAACTCTTGGGAAGCCGCCCAATGCTGTGTTTTAGTAATATGCACATTTGGATGCGTACATTATTACATATTGTACCTTTAATATTAATATACACAAGCAACTCTAAAGTGAAAGGAATGAGTCTCTACTCTGGTGCCATATATAATGTTTGGGTGTCGATGGTCACTTTCAGCCTCTGTTGGCCTCTGTTGGTTGAAAACTCGAAATGGTGTCTTCTAGTGCGTGACTCAGTTCTGCAAGGAGAGGCCAACTGACTGATGAAAGACATGCACTTGGTGAAAGACTGACAAATACACACAAATACACATACATTTTTTTTTTTTAAATGAAGAGAGTTTGCAGTCCACCCTCCTTTAGTGAATTCTTGAGTTTTCTGACGGGATAGTGAAGACGCAGACAGGAAAGTGAGGAGAGAGAGTGCATGGTGTGAGTCAGGTTCATGTTCATGCAGTCACAGGCGGTATCATAGACATTTTCCAAACGAAAAGACACAAAAAGAAGTCCAGTTAATCACCAGAAACACAAAACACATTGAGACGGACCATGACACTGACACATGCCCGCTGTTAACATTTAACCGTACTGATGATGGCTACTCACTGAGGGATCACAGATGATACACCACCCATTACATGACTTATCACAACAGATATGAAGGAGACATTTGTACACACACACATGAAATGTACATTTTCAGATGCAGACACAGGGAGAAATTATGTCAACTGATTCAGTAACCACAAATGACTGAACAGGACACACCAGTGTAACCAATAGTTAAGGGAGTTGCATGGCACAAGTTTGGCTACATTTGCCAGAGAAATAACCTTATCATTGCATCACTCCCTTACATTTATATTTGGTTTACTATCTCAGATTTCACTGAGCTTGAGTGAACATTTCTCTGGCTATATAGCAATGCCAAGCTATTTCCAATCACATGTTTTAATATTGCAGCATTTCGCTGACAGCAACTGGGGTCTGCCTGGATATCACTGAGTAATTCTGCAATATGCCTCTCTGCATCTTAGCAAGTAACTCACATAAAAAAAATGGCTAAGAAAGTGTAAGAAACATTCGATTAAAGGCATTTTACTTGAGCAATCAGTAGCTGATACTGGTCATTCAGTGTTTAGTAAGCTACACAGCATTTTTGGGCATAATATTATTGAATGAGGTGAAAATTAACAATATCTAAATTCTGCAGATTAAGAGTTTGTTTGGCATTTGAAGAAATTGGGAATGACTACATAAAATCTGGCTTTGAAGAAGTAATCGTGACAAAGGCCTAGAAGGCTTTGTCTGACCAGGCATTGTTACAAATTAGTATTACAGCCCAGTCTAGTATCCAAAACACCTCACAAAAAAACATGCATACCTTATTTTCATAATGTTTATATTCTCAAAGGTCTAAAGCAATAAATCAAGTTTCTGTGAGATTGCACGTTGGGTGATGAGAACATAGATGCCAAAAAATATCCATGTGTCTCCACTGGATTATTAGATCCATGCTAATACTTCAGCATAAACTAGGTTGAGTGATAGTGGGAGGCCAGCATTATCCATTTCTTTTTAAAGATTATTATTATTATTATTATTTTTTTATTTTTTTTTTTTTTGCCATTTCTGCTTTACAGTCACAGTAGAGAGAGACAGGGAAGGCAGGGGAGAAAGCGGGGACGACATAACAGTAGCCAGTTATTTCTATAAAACATTTTGCTTTAAAACTCCAACAAGTTGTTATTTTCTCTATATATGGATATGGCTACTTAATATCACTCAAAATAGACTGTGTTAAAGTGTTAGCTGTGGGCACCAGAGACGAAGATGTACTCTGCACAATGATGATGATTTTGGTGTCAATGTTCTCATCGCTCTTCATCTTCGTTCTCACAAAGAGTACGCTGAAAAACGTGCAAATCTCATAAGACTCAGGTGTACTGCCGCTTGAAAACATGACTTTTTGTTACTGGTTTGTTACATTACTGGCAAAATATACAAAAAGATGGCGTGGAAAGGTACTTACATCCACAATGAAGAAGTCTAGCCAACACCAGGCGTTAGTAAAGTACTTGACGAAACCATAGGCCACCCATTTCAGCAACATCTCCAGGATGAAGATATAGGTAAAAACCCTGTCAGCGTATTCAAGAATGATCCGGATTGTCTTCCTCTGCTCGATGTACACATCCTCAAAAGCCTAGAGAAGAACGGAGAAGGTTGAGACAGGAAATGGTTTGAATGCTTTCTTTAAACATTTATGTTGGATACAGCGCATGGAGGCAGATTTGTTCATTGTGTACATTTTCACAAGCATGAGGTTTGACTTAATAGTTCATCAATCTACTGAGATGGCATCAACATTTATGTCAATTATAAAACAAAACAGGTTAATCATACAATTGAGCAGTGCAGCAATGAAATTACAAGGCCTGATACAGTTCAAATATTGCACTGATATGTCTGATAAGTGATTTTTGAAATGTATGCGTCAGGATGCAGAGAAGGGGAGCAAATCTAGATGAAATCTGGAGGCGCACTGGCATACACCTCTAGTGTTACCAACTGTAGTAGTGCAAAATATTGAGGTCTATTTCTGTGAGGAGCATCGTGCTATATTTGTGTGTAAGTGTGTGTGTGTGTGTGTGTGTGTGTGTGTGTGTGTGTGTGTGTGTGCGTGTGTGTGTGTGGTGCCCTGTTGGCATGGCTTACAGGCAGGGGTGTCAAATCACTAAACCCTAAGGTGTGGCAAACTCCCTACATCTGATATAATTTTATACTGAATGAAAGTGGACCATTGACTTAAAAACTGGCAAGATTCATATTTTTTCTTCAATATGATTTGTTTCACGGGGAGACTGAGAGGATATCATTTTTGCCAGTGTGTTAATTTTTAAGTCACCTAACTATCTTCTTCAGAGAGGAAACTATAGCCCTGAATGTTTCCCGGATATGATTTTGTATATGTGGTTTCCAAATAAATTTATGACATTTCTTTTAATCTTTGCTCTCTATTATGATGATCGTTATAATCAAATGGTGTGTACCAAACCTTGCCATACCTAGTTGATGCATACTGTCAACCTATTTGGGAAGATGCTGTTTATGCAGCATAATTGTATACAGTAATCTTGTTGAAGCAATACTATTTTCTATAAGGTTGAGTTTTGAGACGCCAAATAACAGCCTACATGCCCTGTGCATCATTTCAGAGGGTGAGCGTCTGTGCATAAAGCAGCGGAGGCCGACTGGCTGATAGAACAGGTTTTTTGTCCAGTCAGACTGATACTCCCCTTAGCTCCTCATTTTGCCATTGCCTGTGTCTATTGCTCGACACATAAGTGTTCTGAATCACTGTTTGGCTACAGTCCCTGCAAAAAGCTGCAAACCTAAGCTGGATTCCTTTGGTTGAAAGGTTGGCGCATTACAGCACTTTGCTGTCCATTAGCAACAATCATATCAAGCACAGCTGCAGAAGAAAAGCTAGAGATGATCTTGATTGTATCCAACCTTTCAAGGAAAATCTGAATGGCTTTTTGTTCCTGAACAAACCCCAAATGCTATATTCTTGCCTCATTTAATCTGCACATTTTATTATTTTTTTCTTCTTAGTTAGTTAGTTTCTTCTTAATTGTTAACATTTTCTTTATTGCTTTTCATTTATTTTGTAAAGCACTTTATAATTCTGTTTGGTATAAACAAATAAATAAAGATTATTATTTTTGTTATTATTAACAATATTAGAGTAATTATTATTATTTGGCATAGCAGTAGTATTATTATGTCTGTGCATGCTCTTACCAGAGCTCCACTGCTGAGCAGGATCATGAAGATGATAAGGGTTTCAAACCAGTTATGTTCAACAATCAGGTAGCAGGTCTTCCTCAGGAACCACCAATGCTTCCCCCAGCCATGAGTGATAGGCACGTCACAGCACTTATATTTGGCCACACATTCTGAATGACAAAGGAAAGAGCACTGCTGAAACACACTGGAGAGATGGACACACTATAATGCCCATATACAAACATCAAGAAACAAGTAACTATGTACAGTACTAATACTAATTCATTACATTTAGGGTTATTACTGAACAGCAAGTGAGTGAGTGAACACCCCCCTACCATCTGTCCAGCAGGCGTCTGGGTCTAGGTACTCCTCGACTACCTCCACCACTGCCACCTCATCCACGTCAGGCTTGATGTCTATTGTGCTGCCCTCAGATGAACTGGTGTCATCCAGCTAGGACACACAGAGGAGCAGAGAGATCAATTCAACCTCTGAATTTCTCTCCGAACATCATGAGCTCAGCAGTGAGGTGCTGAAAAACACATGGAGGCTGCACGGGGCCAATACTGCCATTACCTTATTGACACTTAACATGATTTATTGCAATATCTGCATGCATGTTCTAGCAATGTAGTTGCAAGAGTTGTTATTCTTCTACCTGAACTTGTTCTAGAGAATATTTGCCAGGTACTATTTAACACTGGCCAGGGACAGAATGCACTGCTAGCAATGGCCAGTATTAACTCTGCATAATTAAATCAAATTAGAAAGCACGCATACACACAGCAGAGCCAGTGCAATATACAAAAAAGATGGTGTAATGACTTTCATAGAATCAGTTAACATGTCGAATTTATGGAAAGTCAGATTTTTGGATGACTACTGTTATTTTCTGTTGTACTGCAAATGCAACATAATTTTCATTATTGTAATAAGTGATTTTTTTTAGATGTAGCCGAGCTGCTTGGTGAAGTCTACCTATGGCAATAACTCATGTCAGATCTGAACAATAAGTCAAGGTGAGGCAGGACAAACCGATGAAATCCCTGCATTATAGCAGCCTTATTGCAATACTGTATACACACACTTGCACATATGCAGACACAGACGCACTCAGCCAATCCAATTCACTAGAGAATGATGCTGCACTTTATAATCTTGAGTCGTCAGCAAAGGACCGCATTCACTCTCTCTCTGGCTGTCTCTCTCTCTCCCTCTCCCTCTCTCTCTCTCTCACACACATACACACACACACACACACACCTAGTATAAAAAAACAGCCAGACAGATCCCCGCTTCCTCGATTGGCTGATAGCGGCTCTGTCTGTGCCCAATCCCTGCACCCTACCCTGTGACAGGCTGCAGTGCAGGGAAGATTGGTGTGTGGTTGGTCAAAAAAGCCCAGCAGACTAAGGACCTGGTGCAGGTACAGTAGTGATGCTGCTGCCTTCTCTCCTTTCTTCCCACAGCAAACCAGGTCAAGGTGACCCACAGATGAAACTTCCCTTCATACTTTGAATCTGACCCCTTCTCCCCCGCTTCCACAGTCACACTAGACAGTAGAGACAGTATGTTGGTGTGTGTGTGTGTGTGTGTGTGTGTCTGTCTGTCTGTCTATCGTCAGAGCTGCCTGTGTCTTCGTCCATCTGCCAGGTCAGCACTGACACTTCGTGTTTTATTACAGCTCTCATGTCTAAATGAATGTTCTGAAATGTCAGGCCAGCTGACTGTCTGCATAGAGAGGCAGCTTGGGCCACTTGTGCTAAGTAGATGAAGTGATGCAATACAGGCACATGCAAAGACACACACACACACACACACACACACACACACACACACACACGGTGTCATGCACGGAGTTATTACATCCTCTCCTATTACATGATTCAAAAAATTCTTTGGAAAACACACCTACGTAGAGGCAGTGGCCATGTTAACCCCTTAAACTATCCCTTTCCTACAATGTCCCCCTTAAGAAGCTTCAGAGTTAAAAAAAAAAACAACCAAAAAACAAAACACTTTTTTTCCATATTATATGACAGTGTCTCATACATATTCTGTATCTGCTGGCTGCATTGCTTCACTGAAGCTACATCACACTTATACTGAGTGAAACACTCAAACCAGAAACACCATTATTTTATGGATACACCATTACAACGAATAGACGAATATCTACCGTCTTGTTCATCATTTTACACACATTTCTCTGTAATTCAGCAGGACATATTTGATATTATTAGAAGCCTTAGAATTGCCACTATAATTAAAAATCAAGTTTTCTGGGTTTTGAACAAAACTTGGCCATGAGGCAGTGACAAACCCACTGAAGAGGTTAAAATCGAAATTTGGCTACACCTATCCTATCAAACTGGAAACCCTAAAATGTTCACCATACAGAAGTTATTTGAACCCATTCATATCAACAACATTCAACCAAATACACACAATGCAGTGTTCACACAGTAAAATCCTGCATAGCACACTGCTTGATCTCACTCCATCATAGAATATCCACAACTTCTCCAAACCAGCATCAAACCTTTAATCTCAAGCTATGGACATGACTCCATACTCCCTAACTCTCACATTATTATTGATCCTGCATACTCACCTCTTTACTGTTATCCGCATCAGACTCGCTGCTGAAGTCCTCTGTGTTGAGATTTTCAAAGTCTGATTCACCAACAGCGATGGGCACGCAGACAGTCAGGTTGGGGTTGTGGATGAAGGACATGTAGTCCTCATCAATCATGTACTTTCCCACGCTGCTCCCAATGCCACTTGTGGTGCCGTTGCCATTTTTCGCATAGTCCAGTTCACGGTTGATGTCTACACCCGTGTGGTTGGCGATGCAGTTGAGCTTTTTGTCATACATGTCATCCAGAGGCTTCTGTTCATCCTCTATAGGCTGCTCGTCAGAATGACAAAACAGTGTCAAACAAAGCTTGTAACAAAACAACAGTGTCAAAATGGAGCTGTCCAACTTGCCTAGTAAAAGACAAACATTTAGTTGGATAACATTATAGTTCAAGTTGTTTAACAACTGAGAATTTCCCACAAGTGCAGATATTGTACCTTCTTGAGCACTGTGGCAACGAAGATCCGCAGGTGGGCCTTGAACCAGGCAATGCCTGTCTTAATGCGGGCAACAGCGAGCTGGAGGTTGTTGGGCTCACCGTCGTCATCTGTAGCTGCAAGGTTATCTGCACTGAATGAGCTCAGCAACAAGGCCAGGAACAAGTTCAGCACCTGGGATAAAAAAACACATCCACAACTTAGAACCCACGATCTCAAAGCTGACGAATGGTTTACAGCTGGAATGTATAGCACAGTTTGTCTTTTCTTACCACCAGGTTTCCGATGACCATGACCATCATGAAGACGATGAGGCACATGGTCTGCCCCGCCACTTCCATACAGTCCCACATGGTCTCGATCCACTCCCCGCACAACACACGGAACACGATCAGGAAGGAGTGGAAGAAGTCATTCATGTGCCAGCGGGGCAGCTCACACTCTAAGTTGATCTTACACACACAGTCCTTGTAGTTTTTACCAAACAGCTGCATGCCCACTACAGCAAAGATGAAGACAATGATGGCCAGCACCAGGGTCAGATTACCCAGAGCTCCCACTGAGTTACCGATGATCTTGATCAGCATGTTGAGGGTGGGCCATGATTTGGCCAGCTTGAACACTCGGAGCTAGAGCAGAAAAAGGAGACATAATTATCAGGCAGGTGTTCTTATTCATATCAAGATATACATTTGAATGTGTTCTTGATTGCCCTGATTCATCAAATTTGGATTTCGTATGAAAAAAAAAGTATGAAATGACAATAAAAAAAACTTGAAATTGATTGTCATTTGGTCTGGCACTAAGACAGAACATAGACATGAAAGGAGCTAAAAGTGCTTTTTTATCAACTGGGCAATGTATTTATAAGATATAAGTCAACAGTTATGTATTTTACGATTTTTTAAGACTTTTTTTTTAGGTCAATATATCCTCCATTCCAGAAGTACATTTTTATAGACAGTTTTAGACAATTAGACATTAGACATTAGCTACAGCATCGTCTTCTTCAGCTGGCAGTGAAATTTGAAGAAAATAATGCTGTGTTTGTCATTAACTAAGGATCCCTTGACCGGTCTCTTCCCAGGTTCTTTCAGACCCATTTTTTGTGACATTTCCATTGGTGTTTATGCCATTGGTACATGTGGTTAGAAAACAAACTAAAAGAAACCACTCCATAATTCGGACACAACGTAAAATAATCCTCTCTGTATTTTAAATGCATCTAAAAAAGCATAAAATTACAATAAATTATTTTTCACAATAAGCATTAAGATGATGATATGCTATGCTGTGCTGAAACATTACATGGAACAAGCTGTTCAGTGAATAAAAAAAAAAAAAAACAGAAATGCAGCTGATTTGCAGTTAATGCAATACTTTGCATGGGACTCAAACAGAACCACAGTCAAAAGCAGCCAATGTGTGAAATCCATTTTCAATGAGTTTGCAGCAAAAGTTTTTTTGTTTTTTTTTTAAATTTGATGCTCATGTTTAGGCGTTTAGGTGAATTTCTCACATGATCCATCTTCAGCCTGAACCCTTCCATCTCTCATTAATGACATGTGGACAACTGGCCTCTACAAGGGGGTTGGGAAAACTAAACAGATGTTGACAACCCCCATCTCACAGAACAGTCTCTCCTCTCGTACACTTACCAATCGGAATGACCTGAGCACAGACAGGCCTTCCACATCTGCCAATCCCAGCTCAACTAAACTCAGAGTCACAATGAAGCCGTCAAAGCAGTTCCAGCCCTCCTGGAAGTAGTAGTATGGATCCATGGCGATGAGTTTGGCGAACATCTCCCCAGCGAAGATCCCGGTGAAAACCTGTGGCCCACAGAGAATATCACAGAGATGAGTGATTTGTTTCTTTGATTCATAATGTGCACTTTTACTTTTTGCAAATATGTAACAGAAGCAGAGTGAGTCCAGTTGTGTCCATTAGATACCCTGTCAAATCTTTCAGGCTTGGCAGTCACTCAATGAATTTGGGCATTTAGGGTTTTACAAGTGTGCACCCACAGCGGTCAAATCAAAACAAAGCACTTGCAGAAAATCAGATCAAGTCAGTTCTTTGACCAGTGTGATTTCAAAAAAACAACAACAACTATATTTTCTCTTAATTTGCAGTAAATTCTCAGGGTTTTTTTCAATCATAAAACACTGCAAAACCCAGATGCTTACCTTGTTCTAAAAGTTTTAAAAGAAAATAAGTGCAGAGTGAAAAACCTGGCTTGCTTACATGGCATTTTGTTTGATGTGGTACTGATTAAAAATGGATTGGTCTCTTGCTTTGAGTGAGGACTCATCGGAGAGGGCAAGGTCATAGAGTAGTGGCACTGTAGCAGCAGCACTGCAGGACTTGTACAGTGTTGTGGGACTCTGAGCTATTCTCACATCTCCCACCCAACACCTGATTATGCGCCCGAGCATCTTTGCGAAGAACACCCAGTGATTCATAATGCACCATCCATCACAGGATGCCGGCTCCTCTGACCTCATTTCCTGTTTCACTCCTGACAGTATGTCAATCCCTCGGACCTCATTTCCTGTCTTGACACTGACACCGTATCAATTCCCCTGACCTCAGACGCTGAATGGTCGCAGGGAGCCAGCTGTGATACAGTGATATCTGAGAGCAAGGGCACAGCGCAGACTAACCAAACAGTCTGATGTACATTTGGTTACAATCAAACTTTAATCTGTGCCTCTACCAAACCAGTCCTGAACAAATCAATGGCAAAGCCTTGTTATCAGGACTCAGGAGAGAAACACACACAGAGAGTAAGAGAGAGAGAGCGAGAGGGAGGGAGAAAGAGAGAGAGAGAGAGCAGGCTAGGCTGAGTGGGGGTGAGTTTGGGGAGCAGGCTGACTGGCTGCATTAAAATGGAAGTGAATCTTGGATGAGACTCCATAACAGGCCTGTAAGTGTGTGTGTGTGTGTGTGTGTGTGTGTGTGTGTGTGTGTGTGTGTGTGTGTGTTAGAGATAGGGCTGCTCAATTGTGGCAAAAAAAACATAATTGTGATTACATCAGCAAATACTGGGACCACAATTATTGAACATAACTAATCACTGA
>OMLB01035773.1:0-28198 GCA_900302555.1 Myripristis jacobus | reverse complement strand
GAAAAAGAGGAAAAATGTCTGAAAGGCACAATGCAATCTCCAATTCCTGTTGATCCAGACCCTTTCACATTTAGTCCTTATGGGGCTTGTGTGTGTGTATGTGTGTGTGTGTGTGTGTGTGTGTGCATGCACGTGCACATGGAGATGATTAGTCTACAAATAGCAGGACAGACCAATGCAATTGTCCCAGGGGACTGTGGTTTGGGATATAAAAAAGTATTTTAATGAGAATGTTTTTGATTTGGCTGAGAAAGAATTACATGGTAGAGAGTCTCCCTCCTCTGGATTTGTGATCAGAATGCCAAATAACTGACTTGGGATGTGCTATGTTGCAGAAACTCAGCAACAGCCTCTGAGTGTTGTTTGGGCATATATTATAACCCTGTCTGCAGTGGATTTTTATATCAGTTGTAGTAATGAATGCATTATTTGATTGGGCTCTCATAAGAATGCAGGTGGATTATTCACTTGTTACATTCAAGCTTCATATGTACATATTATTTTATATCTGGGCTATTTACGGGGAGACAGCATGCTTGTTGTGCCAACAGATGTTTCAGGAATTTTCTCATGAGCTGAAATTAACTTACAGCCCATAGAAAGTGGCGCCTCAGATTTCAGCACCAGGGACAGTTCCCAGTCTCCCATGCTTTTCTCCCGTAGCCGCCCTCCCTCTCTCCCATCCGCTCCTCCGTCTGTCCCCTGTTCCTAGCAGGCCCGTGTTTGTCGGGGGGAGGGCTGACTCACTCATTTACAGCAATGCAGGCTCATCATTTGTCTTCATCACAGTGACACCCCACCACCACCACTACCACCACTACCCCACCCCCAACAGACGCACCTCTCTTTTGCAAGTGTAGTGTATGTTGTTGTTGCTGTTGTTGTTCTTTTTTTATTTCCAAGTCACAGAGGTAGCTACATTTTTTATGCCTGGTTGAGCTGTCTGGTTGAGATGGTAAATAGAGGCTGTGGATGGAGAAGTTCCTGTATTTGATTGCTGCACTGCTCCACAATGTTTAATATGCACAATCAGACCTTTAGGAAGTGAGAGAGATGTAGGGATGGCTCGCTTTTGTCAGTATCCAATCATAACAAAGGCCTCAAGGCCATGGCCCAATAAGGGAAGAGCTATTTGGGTATGTATTCCTATAAAGTGCAGGAAATGATGAGTATGTGAATGTGAACTCCAAGAAAAAAGGAAGAAAAAAATACTGTAATGGCTCTGCATCGCGATTAGTAGTCTACAGGTGAGCTCTCTCCTCAGTGATTTTAGTTCTGAAGACGGGGTGTCAAAATTCAGCATTAAAATTGGTAAACCGTTTCATATAATACGCAGGTAATTAGTATGGATGAAGGCATCTGCATTTGAAAATAGTAACCTTATAGGTTTGAGAGAGAAGGAGGGAGATAAACAGACAGAGTCAGAGGAGTTAGAGTGAGTTGATGTGTACATACCAGGCAGACAGAAAAGGTTTGTGTCTTTGAAGCTAAATCTCAGCAGAGGAGGAGAATATTGCAGTCCTAGTGGCCAGGCCCCACGCATACTAATGCAAATCTATAATGATGGTAAAAACACAAATTATGGGTTTTGCCACCTTAGTTGTCATTTGTAGGTTTCATGATCGCAATAAAAGGATGTACTGTTTTGAAATCAGGGAGTAGACTATAACTCACTAGTTTTCACTGGCGCGCCTCCATCTTGGATCAAATCAAATGAGACAGGATTAAATGTTGATACATTGCCTCTTCCTGGCAAAGCTGACTACAGGCTTGATGCTAGTGTGACATTACTGCTGACTGGAGCAGACCATGGGGTCTTGCCTCATGTACAGTAGCAAGGAACAAGATCAAGTGGAGTGACTTGAAGAACATGGAAAATAACTGGCTTCGGGCTACACTTTGGTGGGCAAACAACCGAGGCTGTGTCTGTTTATTACGTATATCAATTTTACTTTGTTCTTGGGTGCATCCCAAAACTTTTATTGGCCCTTCCCTCAACTCCATCACCACCAGTGTGTCCTAAAAAGGCCCTAACATGGAGGAAAAGGGGGAAGAAAGGAATGAGAGTAGAAAAACCTGGCAAGCCATTTGTTCTTCAGCATCATAAATGAGATGTCACTCATTTATGACTCCATTCCAGGAAATATTGTCTAAAGAAATGTTTTGTTTGTTTGTTTGTTTTTAATATATCAAAGCCACCCTGGGTATTTTCTAGTTGGCCAATTACGGGTTATGCACACATGCTGTAGGTTCTGCAGGATGAGACTTGCTCATGGAAAATAACCTCCCCGCAATGTTCCAATCTTCTGTAACTCAGAAACTGGGTTTGTTTGTGTGAAGGTCTATGTTTCTGTAGATAGCATTCTGAAAGTTTTCTCATTAGTGTCTTGTCCACAGTTGCGCAAAAGGCAGACATAATGAGGCAAGCCAGTTTGTATTGTTCGCCCACGAGCAAGCCCTGGCCTCTGCAGTGTTAAATTTTCTTTTACCAGTGCTCACACTGTCTTCTACCTCTGAGACATTTTCCTACTGAATGATATTTGGTGTGTGTGTTTTAGGAGATGAAGGGATTTAACAATGATGATGACCTGTTTAGATATGCATAATAAGATTCAGAATTCATGGCACTGCCTTTGCCTTGGCTGTTGTTATGCATTGTTGTGGGTGGGAGCAAAGACGGGGCATGTGATGACAAATTGTGATATCATCAGAGGGGGCGATGCCTTGTGATTGTGTGTTAGGTGATAGTGGATACGGAGGCTTGTGTTAGAGGCTCAAAGTGCCACACTACACACACCTCTCAGCCTCCCGAGAGCCCTTAACATGCAATAGCCTTCCTGTGAAAAAGCAGCTCTTGTGGGACCGAACCTCTCAAATGTCAGCAGCATGGCTTTGGAACAGACTACACTGGCACATGTGCTGTATATTAACGCATAACAAAATTGCAAACTATTATCATTTACATTTCCCCAGAAAAATCAGATAACAGATTATGGATTATGAGGCAGAAATGGGTGATGATCACTGATAAAATAAAGGAATTTAGATTGCTTAGATTGTCGATACCATCACTTTGCACGTTTTGTTGGCAAAGGTCATAGGAGATGGTAAAACTTTTTAAAATACTGTTCATACATCTGCACATTGAAACTACATACATTGAAAATTGTTATATTCAGTGTTCTGTTGATTTACTTAAACTACATATTCATTTGAAAGTAATCACATTATTATACATGATACGAGTAACAAGTGAATTCTATTACTGAATATCATTTTTAAGAAAGTCAGGTAATTACTGATTGATGCTGTATTGTGTTACAGCAGTAGCAGTTCCATTCCAGGCTGTGTGTTAGTGTTGGTGTAAGGCTTTGTGATAATTACACAGCTTAAGGTAATTCTAAGAGTACATGCTAATGATTTGCAAGCCACTTAGCATCAGTTACCTTTGACCTGTTAGCTCAATTGCACTTATTTAAACATGGCGGCTTACAGATGAGTGCTAATCCACATGTGTGGGTGTGTGTGTGTGTGTAGGCAGCCATGCCGCCTACAAGCCAGCGGCTGACTGAACCAGGCACACTGAGGCTGGAGCTCTGTGCTGTGCTGGGTGAGCTCCCTACACAAGAGATTGGGTTTAGCTTTGACTTGGGTTAATTTTTAATCCGTGTTTCATTTGTAAGTGTTACTTAAATTTGATGTCAGCGATGATTACTGTAGCACTTGCTGATTGGTGTGTGTCTGTGTGTAAGTGTGTGTGTGCACTGAAACCACATCATCGCCTCAGATTCCCTTTTTGTTGATACTTTTCTGATTCAGCCTCTCCACGGTGTTCTTTGCTGACTGCAGTTAAAGGTCTTACTTAGGTGTGAATGGGGAAGGGTCACGCTCATCCAGCAGTCCCGCTGCGCTTCCAAAACAGATTGCTGCTGGCCAATAACTTGACATATGATGCAGATTGTTTTCTCCCTGAGTAATGAGTTCAGAGCTCACAGCCCACCATTTATCTCACCCATCAACAGTTTTGCCCTGGCATTGCTGGAGTCAGCCAATACACACTATTGGCCCTTTTTCCCTGACACGCCATATTGGATGTGTTCGCTACCTCCATTTTTAATACAGTATGTATGCCTCTTTTAGCCTGGTTACAAATTGCATTGCTTTAACCTATTGTTATTCAAATTATGTATGCTCCTCAGCTAAGTGTATGAAAGATTATAATAGTGCTGCTCGCAGCAGAAGGGAGTCTTGCGCTAATGTGTGTGTGTGTGTGTGTCTGTATATGTGTGCGTGTGTGTGTGTGTGTGTGTGTGTGTGTGTGTGTGTGCATGCTCACCCAGTGGAGCAATACAAAGAAAGTTAATGGGCTATTCAGTGGTCTCACAGTTTTGATGTTGTTTATATATGGCCACTGATTAATTGGCAGCCAAAACTATCCCACTATTTTTATGGAGAGGCAGACCAATCGCTTCAAATGTAAAACTGTCTTTGCTGACAAGTAATCTTTATGACAGATAATGATGTGGTCTCATTTTGATTTCACTTCCAAGTTGATGCTTTTGGGACAAAGTGTCTTAAACACTGCCCCAGTTAGCGAGATATGACTCCTTAGATGAGGTGTAAAGACCTTTTTTTGTTGTTGGTAGTGTTTTTTTGGCAATATATCAGCTATTTCGAGACCATTAGAGAATCCATGATGTGTCCAAATTTATTTATACACATGCTTTGTGTACCCACAATCTGACAACACATATAGAGCTCGAGTTAGGCTCAAAAATGTCAGCCTGGTCTGATGTGAGCCCACATTTTCTCCGCCTTATGCAAACAAGCCCACAAGTTGACAACATTTTGAAACTCTGTTGTGATTATAACCAAATTTTAAGAGCGTGTCCAGGCTTGTGCAGATTTTTTAACCACTCTAAATGCCTGATGCACAGCTCACAATTACTGACCTAAAATGCTATAGCTCAGATGAACAGAATTAGAAAAAAAAAGTAAATTTATTAAAAGCATTTACTTCTATAAAATATGAAGTTTAAGGTATACACAAACGCCGGAACAAGCTCGCATTTAAATATGAGTAACTAGCAGTATAGCATCTTGGACCAACCCACCTCTGTTTGCAGTGAATGAAATAATGCTACGTTTCCTGTCTCAGTCTCTGAACTGTGGTAGGGAGATACAGGGGAGTCTCCATTATCGCTGCAGGGCCAATGTTGCTAATGTGGCTAATCTGCCACCAGCTTTGGGGTAATACCCAATTAACGTTCTTAAATTGTTCGAACTGTGCTACAAACAGCAAAGGATCGGTCTTCCACTTCTTCCGCTCCTGAGGCGCTGATATTTTGCTTTACAGAGGAAAGCATATGTATGTAATAAGCATATGCATCGGTGGAGTGCTAAAGCACACTACATGAGTAGAAGTGCAGCACCGTTGCCTCACTGGAATTTCACAAAAGGAGACGTACGGTTACCAGTGTAAAAATCTGCATTTGTAAAACTGCAGCGTAACTCTCTTAAAATGTACTTACAGTAAAAGAGATCAAACAAGATTTTTTTCTTAATTGGAGAAATTCAAAATTATAAAATGATGTGCACAATCAAAGTAAAGCCAGATTCCTCTTCTTTGCTCTTCACTGTTAGTGCCTCCACAGTTGGACGGTTTATGCTGGTCCAGTTTCTCGTGCATAGGGAGAACCAGCCTTCATTTACCAGTAACAGCGCTGTGTCCTGCTGTCAAGAAAGCAGACCTTTGTTGTCCACAAAAAAAGGCCTTCGGGCTGCAGAGGGCCCAACCTGACCCAAGCTCCATGTCATGATGAAAGATTTGAAGCCCGAACTAACCCAAACTGTCGGGCTCAAGCCAAGATTACAAGCTCTACATGGACCTACAGCACAATCCAAGATTAGTCACAGATGATTAAATTGAGACGGGTCCTGCTAGTCCGCTCCATGTGACCAGAAGCCATCTGACATACATCATTCATGTTCCAGTACACTGTCACAATGAGTTTCTCCCACACAGTACACAGTCTAAGTGAATAAAAGTAACTGTCCAAATAATAATATGACATATGATCTGAATCTGTCAGTGTTCAGATCTCGCTCTCTCTCTCCCTCTTTCATTCTCTCTCTCGCTCTCTCACCAGCTGTTTCCCAGTCGACAGTGCGACCCTTCCTGAACCCCAGAGACAGCTCTGTAGAAATGAGGACAGGCCCTGTAAACAGCCTCTCTATCTCTCTGTCTGTCTTTCTCTGTTTCCCTCACTCTGTGTTTCTGTTTCTTTCTCTGTCTTTCAGATGGGTTGCTGTTTTTGTGCACTGCATTTAACTGAACCGGACAGCACCTCATTTGCACAATGCTGGCCAGTCTAGACAAACACATTAAGAGCTTATTTTTTCCTCTATTAGGGCAGCGTAGAAAGTGATCCAGGCCGTCGCTGGCTGGCTGTTTGGCCGGATGTTTGGCTGGCTGGCTGTCTGCGTGTCCGCTTCTGTTGTCAGCCAAGACAGCAGCTCCCAGAATGCCCTCCTTTGCCTCCGTATTTTACTGGTACTGTTGCCAGGCCTTGATTGAGAAAGTGTATTACTTCAAAAACACAGCAAAAGCCTGGGGGTTAAAGGTGACGGTTGTTTTCATAATAGACTTGGAAAAACTGATAAGTGGTTGATTAGCAGAGGGAAGCAGGGCTAACTGGCCTCTTTCCAATCTCAGCCACCCAGACCTTTTCTTGGTGAAAGATTCATCCCAGTAGGATTGTTGTGATGGGCAGTTTTCCCGGTGGCATACAGTCTTGGTGTTGAGACCATTCTTATTAGCCTCACAGCAGGAATACCCTTATTTTGTACTCAAAAAATAAAAAATAAAGCACATTTTCAGTGCTGCAGGGTAGCTATTAAATGATAAATGCACATAAAAACTGATCACTAATAGCCAGTGGCAACCATGGAATTGTTAATGCTATTTTTTTATTTTTTACACCAGCCACCTTGGTCAATGTTTTAAAAAAAAAAAAGTATACGCACTCACCTAATACATACATGTTGTTGACAACGGAGTACTTTTGTCTTGCTGATACTTTTCCAAGTCACTGGATCTTTCCTTAGAATATTTTAAGGCTGGACATTTTATTTTAAGCCTCTCTCCTATAGAATCCACTCCCAGGTGAAGTTGCCTGTTGACAATGTTCCCAGATCCCTGAAAAGGGATTTAGTCAGAGCCATTCCACACCATACCAAAAAAAAAAAAAAAAAACTGATATGTGAACAGTTCTCAGGGGAAACTTCACTCTGCATCAGGGCTTTTCAAAGTTTTGATGACTAGTGGACAATTTAGGGACCCAGCACTGGATTGAGGCCCACCCAAGAAAAAAACGAACACATAATAGTTCCAAACTGAATAACCTAGTGTAGACTAAAAGTCATGCCAATTGTGAATCATCTGAGAAATGTAGTGTCATATTGTTGTGTTTTCTGGAGGATAAAAAATCCCATCTGTCCATTTGTTGATGTTTTAATGACAAAGGTGTATGTTATGCTTGGGATTTTTTGCAGCCAGAAATGCAAAAAAAACACTATTTGTAGTTAATGAGGCTAAAACAGATTTGTGAAAACTGACTGCTGAGCAGTTAAGCCTCTTTGAAATGATTCAAGGTTAGTTGTGTACTCCCGGCCCGTGAACTTGTTGTAGCCCACATTTTATGATGTATTATAATGCCGTTTTATGTGAAACTCCTTGTACATTGTATTCACATGCTTGCAGATTAGGTACATCAGTTTATCTGACCTGTGAGGTACAATAAAGTAAGTGTTGCTGTAAGTGCTGTAAGTGTACCTGAAACTCCCTCACCTTCCACAGTGTTTTTTGTGCGATGGCCCCGGCTCCCCCATCTCGCTAACCGGCTAACGTACCCACAGTGATGACATAATTTGTCTTGCAAATTGCCTTGCAACCCCTCCTAACTTGACAGCCCAGGCCAGGGGGGCATAGTTTTACCATTCTTAAAGGCAAAGCACTGTGAGATTTGGGTTGGTTAAAAACTGTATTGGAGCTGGACCAAATATAGCAATGCATTTCATCACCACCACCTTAACTCGTCAGGGGCCACCAGCAATGTTTCTGAGGGCCGCCATTGGCCTGCGGGTCGGACTTTGAGAATGCCTGTTTCACACCATGACTCTAATGACCTGACTGATCTCACCAGAGAAGCATCTACCAGCCACGCCTTAGTGGAAAGTAAGTGTGATGCATAGTAGTGGATGATGTCATCAGATTAAAACCCCTCACACAGTGGAGGCTCTGTCGATATTACAAGGCTTTATGTCGGCACTTTGCAATATATTGATAATTAAAACTTCAGCATGGGCATTGCTGTGTTAAATAGCCCAAGACTTGCTTGTTTGCTAATTACGGCTGTGACTCAGACTTGGCTAGCACATAGACAGCAGTCTAGTGGCAAAAGGCAATATAACAAGTGTGACCAGGGTTGAGGGGAGAAGCACCACTGGCGTAAAAATCACACCACTGTGACAAACCTACATCACAGCCATGTCCAGTCGTGGACATGGCTGTGATGTACCTCTGACTTTCAACCTGATGACCTTACTGCTTTGTAAAAATCTCCTCTTCTCCGCAGCTGATGAGGAAAGCACAGCTGTGCTCTGCAGCTCCCTCCTTGCATTATAAGGTTGGTGAGCTACTGCTGCCAGTTGCTAGGCTTGTAATTAGCCAACAGCTATTGATGCAGTGTGGCCCTCTGTGCACTCCGAGGAGAATGATAAGGACAGCCGAAAGTGACGCCGGTGCAATTTGAAGGAGCAGTAATAACGTGACGGGAGAAATCGTGTATATGTTGGCAGACTCTATTAAGAACCCTTCAAATTTCCATTCAGTAATCTCCCAGTTTTGATGTTGTGATGTGATATGATATGATGTGATGCTGACATATGCATTTCATTTCTTTTCATGCTGGTACTGTTCGGGGTGCAGATAGATGAGATTGAAACCAATCTCATGAACCACTCACACTTTGCTTTTGTGCTCTGGTGATTTGCTGTGTACTCTGGTGACTTCATTCATTAAATACACGTGATGATGCGATGAGATCCGGGATTGTTATTTTCACCAAGGGGGCAGTTTAAACATACATGCATTTGTACACTCTAATTGAAATCACAAGTTTGTAGGATTGGAAGATGTTAGCCTGTGTTTTCATGGCCATATTACGGTATTTAAAAAAAAAAAAGAGAAAACACTGCTGCTGTGACTGGTTCAGCTGGGATATCATAATATTGCGATATGACATAAGTGTTGCCTTTCCTTGTTTTAAATGCAGCATTACAGTGACGGGATGCAATTTTCTGAAGTTATCAGCTGTTTCATTGTTCACTTCCACCTGACTGGTCATCATATCCCCATTACTCCTGAATGTTTATGACAAATCTCTTGTGTGTAAATATCTTGTGAAAGCACAAAAAATAGTCACCCCTACAGTATTGTCTATATTGCCCAGCCATGCCCAGCACAGCCATGTTTGCCTCATCAGACATGTTTCCCATCAGGCTTTCCTGTAACATCAAGAGCTAAATGGCGTTTTATCATTAAGTTGTCGCTTTTTTCCCCTCAGTAGTGTGTGTCTGTTCATGCAAGAGTGAGAGCATTTGCATTTGCCTGCATTTTCCTCGCCCTGTGTGTTGCAGAGGATGTCAGAGCAGGGGAAAGGTGTGCGTGTGTGTGTTTGTGTTTGCATGTGTGTGTATGTGCGTGTGAATTATGCGTCAGTATTTCTCCGGAGATGGGGCTTTGCATTGCTGTGCTTCAACTTCAAAGCTCACTCAATTCGCTTCCCAAATCCCATTCCAGCGGGTGAGCGATACGCTCCGGTATCAAAGGTGAAAACTAATCTGGACGCTGAAATTCCCTCCCCTCTCACTGTCCAGACGCTTTGCCTTTGCCTTACAAATGGCCCTAACGAGACGCAAACATGTAAATGGCTGGCAGAGGAGATGGAGCACCCACTTAGGTCTAAATGGCACAGATAGCACAACTGTCAGATGGTGAAATGGGATTGGCTGAGACCACGCCAAGAAATCTGTAATCAAAAACGTAGGAAAATTGTGCTGCGGTGGGGATGGAGTGATATGGAATGGGGGATGAGCATAAAGAGGTA
The DNA here is from genome assembly GCA_900302555.1 of Myripristis jacobus. Classification (NCBI taxonomy): domain Eukaryota; kingdom Metazoa; phylum Chordata; class Actinopteri; order Holocentriformes; family Holocentridae; genus Myripristis; species Myripristis jacobus. The sequence goes on along the minus strand of OMLB01035773.1, from coordinate 18,029 downwards.
GACTGAGAGGAAGATCTGAGTCAGACATACGGCAGAGTACGCCCTGGGCTGAAGGGGGGATGGTGGCTAATGATTTACCTATCAGCCTCTTTTTTCTGTCTGGTTCCACAGTCCTCATCTATATAATAGTATCACGCTACATCGCCTTATCTCCCCTATCTTTCATTGTTGTCCCCAGCAACAATCTGTTTTCTGTTAGATGCACTGCACTACATATTTTTCATGCATTAAAGACCTTTTATTCTATGCACGGTTGACTGCATTCATTCAAGAGCATCCCTCATCCCTCTCTCTCTCAGCACTTGTGTCTCAGGGGGCTAAATGCTGCCACAGTTAGAGAACAGAGTAACAACAGTCTAGCAGTATGGATACAGTTTCCGACAGCCTTGAACATTGTCACGACGACCCCATTTCAGTTTTTTTTTTTCACTGCATAAGGGAGAAAGGGGGGTAAGGCCCCATATCCGCAAAAGCAAATTTTAGTCCGAAGAGCTCTGGAAACAATGTGGCTTTTATAACACTGGTAATAGAGCCATCAAGTTTCCAGTATTACACTGTCACTCTTTTATTTGGTCCGCCAGCAGCAGTTGCAGGCCCTTCAGAAGGCGGCGTATTGGAAAAGAGATAGACAAAGACCAGATGAAAATGGTAGACATCAACAGATGTGTAGATGCGTCTCTGGTGAGAGCTCTGTAAATGCAAGGGCTCGGCGTTGTTAAGCACCACAGCGCCAAACATAAGCTTATTTACCCGCTGAGACCTCCACTGCCAGAGAACGATTTTGTAAGAGAGGCTATTTGCGTGTTATGTTTTGCTTTGTGTTGCTTGCAGAGGCTCGGCCTACAGTAAATCTACAATGATATACACAGTTTTAACAAAGCGCAGAGTACCATGGAGTGCAGTCCTCTTCTCAGTCTTTGTTACAGGAGAAAAATGCCATGTTATGGTACAATGCATCGACCTGTGCGGGAACGAGGTGTGGACTGGTGTAATGTATGCTCCCACTCTGTGTGCTGAACAGCATGTGGTCTTGAGGAGTTGAGAACAGAACGTGAGAAGGGTGTCTAAGTGTGTTTTTGTGTGTGTGTGTGTGTGTGATCCTGTTTTGCCTTGGTGCGTTGCTGCGTTCCAGTTTATCTGTCGTTGTCTGTACATCTGTGATATGTCTGTTTATTCCCGCTTTTGTGTGCACGCAAGTACATTCACCTGTGCACGTGCTCGTGTGTGCATGTACCTGTGTGTGTGTGTGTGTGTGTGTGTGTGTGTGTGTCATCTATGTAAAGAACACACATAGCATAGCAGCTTCCATTGAGCCTTCTGTAGAGTGTAGTGTGTTGGGGAGATGAGTCACCCCTCTCAGACAACACCCACCAGCTACCTCTCTACCCTTCTCTCTATTTCTCTCTCTCTTTCTCTGACACTTACTCTCTTCCTGACAGGTCTACAGTATGAGCGCGCCAATTGATTACACCCTCACTACTTAAGTTTAGTTCCTGCTGAATGAACTATAATCAGCCATTGTGTACAGAAATGACGAGGCACAAGAGCACAGTTGCAGGCCTGCTCATGCCTTCACATTAAAATGAAAAGAGTCTTGGCGCCCTGGTCACTCACGTGATGGGGTGTGTGTCATGTGTTTTGGGTGCAGCCTTGATGCAGTGGCTCCGGTCTGGTCCCAAGTCGGGCCTTTGCTGCATGGCATCCTCCTCTTTCTCTCCTGCCTTTCATGCCTCTGATGTTGCATTCGGCTGGAGCAAAAAATAATCTCATAAAAAAAAAAAGATAAAATTAAAAGACTCACTGTTCTCTAATATCTTAACAAAGGAGGGCATTTCTGTGCTGACATACATACATTTTAGTCAATGAAAGAAAAGGTGAGGCTGTGCTCTACATTAAAAAGTAATTTTCCTCTTCTTTCAGATTTATTTTTATTGATTCTTTTTTGTTCAAAGTCGGGGAATGGAGGGCTTCTTGCAAGCGAGTCTGGAAGGTTGCTGGCTTGAACCTAATGGGTGGGAAAATCTTGACAGGGAACATGAAAGAGTAACCAGTGTTGAGCCACCCTTGAGAAAAGCGCTTAAATCCCCAGCTGTTCCAGTGGATCTGCTCAGTAAACCACAGTCAAAGGCTGTGGTTGGATTGGGTGGCTCCCAGTTATGGATGTGAAAGTGAGTATGGTGCTCAGTGAACCATCCCTGGATAAATAAAGGTTAAAGAAAGAACAAGATTAGTCTCATTCCAGCATCTTTACCCTATATTAAAAAGCAATCTTCTCCCTGCTTTCAGATTTGTTCGTATTGATTCATTGTGTTTGTACCAGACTCGGGTATTCACATTCCCTTTGTTCCAGTTGTACGAGGGGGTTTGCCTACAGTGAATTATGAGCGTGTACTCTGTTTGCAAGGTTGAGCAGTGCACAAGGCTCATTTATTTGATAGTCACGCTTTAAATATCACCACAGAACAGCGCTTACAATAACTTCTGTATAGGAATTTGAATAGCCTTAAGCTAAATACAACACTTCTAATCTGAGACTCGAGAGAAATTAATGCTAATGAAACAATACCCCCTTGATGTTTGAGGAGATAAATACAGCACCACTGGTATGTCGGAGGCACAAACGACAGTGCTCATCTGGAGGGGCTTCAAGTTTTAAACCATTCTTCATCAGCTCGTACAGTAATGCTCGTTGATCTGATGGATATTTACTTGAGTCCACGTGATGTGATTGAACATATCACGTTTTGTCTTGTTCGCCTAAGCTGTTGAGCACTGAGTGGGTGAGACACCGATTATGAGCATGACTGTAACTCAGACCTACGAGCAGAGGAGACAGCTAGAAGGTACCACTGAAACATTGATGACCTGCATTAATGGTGCATAACAGTTTTTTCTGAATGTTGTCAGGTCCGAGGAATATTCTGTCCCATTACTCTTCCCCGCGTCTGCGTTAGCCAGTGTATAGGAAGCCCGGATGGGTTTGATTTGTGCACACTCACACCAGTTTTGTTCCAGTGTTCACGTGGCCACTCAAGGATGATAAAATACTGCACTGGATGGGAGCTAGTAGCCTGCAGGCTGTTCACCAGAGGATTTTAATTTTGTTTCTCTCTCCTTCTCTCTCACTCGCTCTCTCGCTCTCTCTCACTCCCTCCCTCTCACTCTCTCTTTCCCTTCCTCTCTCCTTCATTTGTGCATTCTTGCGTGCGCGCATGTGATTATAACAGCGAAAGGAGCGCATTTGCGAGCACATATGTCACAGTTTCGCACAGATTCTGTGGCTTGTTCAGCGTCAGTGAAAAGCAAAATGTACTGATTTACAGGAAACACGGGAAAATTAGGTAGTGTTTGCATGTGGGCTCCACAGGTTGTGCAGTTCATCTTCCTGACCTATCAGCACCTCCCCCCTCCAAAAAAAAAAAAAAAAAAAAAAAAACGCACGGAGCTTCTAAGTCCTCAAAAATCAACAATAAATTTGCCCCATTTTATTTTGCAGGCCTGATAACCTTGCAACTACAGTGCCTGTGTGGCGAGATTATGGATCAGACCAAGTTTAATTGACTCTCGTAATCTGATTTTGGCATGGGGAGGGAGAGTCGTGGATTAAAGTTGTAACTACAACACAAACAGGGGATCAAGAGCCTGTTTAGCTGCCGAGGGTAGAGGACAATGGAAGCATGTTTAGACGTAACATGCCAGCGCTAATCCAGAGTAGGCTAAGCTGCCTTGTACGGTAATATTGTGGCTTGGCTGTAATGAATTGCACTGTCAGTGGGCTAGTCACAGTGGCCAGCCACAGAGGCAGAGTAATAAAGTGGCCACGATGCTGTGATGTAATGCGATAGCAATAATGATAATAACTGGAGTGGAGGAATCACATTTGAAGCTGGCTGCTCCCAGCCTCGGTTGACATTGTGCTCTTGGCTCTGCAAGGAGGAGTACAACAGGGAAGAGTTGTTCAGAGCACACTGTGAGCTACGCCAGTGGTCCATCAGTCATCATGACAGCTAGGTCAACAAGGGGATTGCAACTTTACGCTGTGTGTCTGTTGCATAGTAGAGGGAGATCTATACATCGTTGAATGCAGTTAATACAAAACTCAATGGCACAGTAAGAGTCGCATTACAGTCACAAATCTATGAAATTTTGGCCAGTGCTTGATAGGAAATTGTATATTATGAAGTCGATAATAACAGAACTTGTGAAAAGCATTAGTACTTGAGCCAGTGTGCAAGTATTGTGCATTAGTCACACTACTGCCTTCTTCTTCACTAGCTATTCTGTATGAGCTGCTGCAGTTTGCCCCGCATCACCCCAGGAGCATAAACACTGCTTCTAGGAACCATATGAACAATTTGTTCAGAGCACCCTGTAGTGTGCCTTGCCATTTTTCTCTGGGCCTATCCATCTGCTGAAAGGGACAGTCTCCCTTCATCCCTCTTCCTTTTTCTTCTGTCTGTTCTTTTTTTCTGTTTTGTCCCTCAGTTCAGCTCGCCGTAAGGTCTTCTTTTTTAACCTCTATTCGTTCAGGGAAGGGCTTTGCTGAGCATGCAGGCTCTTCTGTTGGTCATGCCCTGCTTCACATTACCTACAACTGCATGTATTTGTGCATGAAAGCTTCTCCGGCGCAAAACACCGTGCTCAAGGGTACCTCAATAGTAGTTGAGGGAAATGTGTTACTCATTCACTTTTATCGAGTCTGAGTTTCCCAGCCGGCCTGCTTCTTCTCAAACCTTTTGGCTATTGTTGTCCCTCTTTGATTTAAAGGAACTGTTACTCAAAATACAAAAAAAAATCTATACAAATTTTACCTCTTACTCATAGTGCAATCTGTCCATCCAGATAGTTTTGGTGTGATTTGGCAAGGCGTTCAGCATGTGGGTGAAGAGCTCTGTTGGGAATTATTTCCTGCTGAAGAACACCAGCAAACTGTATTTATGTGCCTGTCATTCACACTCTTTGGGGATGGATAGACACAAATTGAAAAGTTATTCTGAGTTTTTCACATCTTAATTTTTGACAGTTGAAGTTCCATGAAACAATACCCACATAGCCCCATTGCATTGGACCAGAGGGAGACAGTGAAGGCTGCAACAGAAACTGTCTGGCAGGAGAGGCTGTACTAAGGATAAATGAAAAAAAAAAATCATATATATATATCCAAGCCAAGATCCTGTGGGACTTCTTCAGCTGGTGGTGGCTGATCAACCAGACACTGTGGTGGTCGACAAACAGCGGAAGAAGACAGTAGTGATAGATTTAGCGATCCCGAGCGACAGCAACATCAGGACAAAGGAATATGAGAAGCTTGAAAAATACCAAAAACTGAGAGAGAGGAGCTAGAGAAGCTGTGGGGACTGAAGGCTGCGGTGTTGCCGATGGTAATCAGAGATCTCAGGCTGCGACCTCCAAACTGGGAGAGCGCCTCCAGCGGATTCCAGGAACAACAGCTCTCCAGATCTCTGTCCAGAAGAGTGCAGCTAAGATGCTGTGCAGAACCCTCAGGCTACCAGGATATATAGATAGACAGAGAGAGAGAGAGAGAGATATGATATGATATGAACTTTATGATTTGTTTGCTTCATTTGTGAACCTCATTAAGTTACTTTGCCAGTGACTTTGCTTGTGTCTTCACATGGCTAAGCCCACTTGTTGGTTATAGGCTGTTCCAGGCTGCACGCTGGTGTGCTTATTTGAGGGCAGCCTGCGTGGGTTGAAAATAGCAGGCCTGCTGAAGTGACCCAACACTGAAAGCGTTAATGTCTCCCAAGGCTGTAAATCCAGCCCACAGCAGGCCTAGTGAGTGAATGCCCTTTCCTGCTGCTCACATATGAAGACCTTCCCCGCTCCTGCAGCTTCAGTCACACTGGAGCTCTGACTCACTTGGCCCACGGTCTATGAGACCCTCGTCGGTCTTTTGCATTTCAGAAAGGCAGTTCAGCACATAGCCGTAAGTTGGCGTAGTTTTATTTGATGGGGTGGTAAATGGTTAAAGACTCTGGAGGCCAGACACTGACATTCTCAGCTATCATTATAAGCCCAGTGATGATGATAATATGTCCCAGGAGAACCTTTGACTTGGCTTGGCCTCTGCCATCTCGCTCACGTCCATGTCCATTTAACTGCAGCTGCTGCCACCTAGCATTTGCTTAACATCACATTTCACTGCCATAATACATCTGAACATAATTTTGCTCTTACGCCTGGTATAATTGATTCCCCCAGAAACATTTTCTCTTCGACCTTTAGTCAAATAGATGTTTGTGCTTGGTGATTTTACGTTATTGAAATTCCTATAAAGTGTTGTTTCCTCTTCAAAGTACATAAATTTTCACTAAGGCTCCAGGCCATGCTGTTTTTTTCCTCAGCAACATCAATTTATTGAGATGTAATTAACACAAGTTTTCATTGTCCTTCAATGACATCGCTCGGAGGCCAAATACAAACTCAATAACTCTGCAGATCTGTAACTACCAAATTATGAGAGGCTGTTTACAGTTTTGGGATATTTGGAACATACAAAAACACACATCATGTTTTGTTATTTAGTGAAGGGCCATTTCAGCTCTTTCTTTCTTTCTTTCTTTCTTTCTTTTGTTTGTTCCCTCTTTCTTTCTTATGTTTATATGATTTATTGCATAAGCCTATTTGCTGTCCTCTCTCCTCCTATATGTTCATTTCTGTTGTTTTTGACTTTCTGACCAAATTGCAAAGTCAACAATTGATGTAGCTTCAGAGATCAATAAGTAATTTTTTTAGACTATTTTTAAGGTTAGGTTTAAAAATATTATCCATGATCTTCAGTAATTTTAAGGTTGGGATGAATATGAGGTTTAAATGTATAATTAAGCTAATAATTCAGTGACATTTTTATTTAAATAAGTGTTTCTTCTCCTAGCTTCTGTTGCCAATTGACAGAATAGTTCACTTTCACAGCTGTTTTTTGTTTCAATTATTTGCTTGTTTTTGTTTTGTTTTCAAAAAAACTTGTAGGTGCAGAAAACTCATCAGAAGTGATGGATTTTACTCAGCAAGCGAAGTTTGTTTTAGACTAAATAGAGGAAGAACTGTGTCGTTACATAGAATGAGCACCAATAGCCACCGTAGCAGACACAGAAAAGACCACCCACAGTACAGAAACCCAAACTTCATCAACATAAAATCCAAGGAAAAAGACTTTGCAGTATTAGACACTTTGTTTTATTGACAAGTAGTTTCTGGAGTTGCTGTGCAGGAACATCGGAGCATTGACGGCTTTGCACCTTTCAGATGAAAATTGTAACTTATCCTGGCCTTGAAGCTTGAACAGAAACACTCTTTATTGGCTTCCTCGCCTTCTCTCCTCTCTGCATGTTTCCACACGAGAGAGGCTTTGTTAGACTCGGGCTGGGTCTGTGCCGCACACTCCACTGCTCCACATCTCTCCAGCGTCCTGTTCCCAAAGCCTTCATTTCAACTCGACCCCTACTGTACCCTGACTGTGCTTATTAACACTCAACACCGCAGCCGGCAAGGTCACGACCTTCACGGGCCCCCACAGGCTCATCAGACTTTGGGTAAACACGGAGCGCGAGAATCCCGCTCGGCTACACATAGAGACGGTGATGGAGTTAGACAGCTGTATATGTGGATCACTCTCCCAGATACAAGCTCACATTGGGCTGCAGGGGTTATGGAGATAAGGTGTGCTTTATTTAGCTAACTCAACTCGATATAGCAGCGTCACTGGTCCACATCCACCTGCAGCATACAGAGTGAGGTCAATCAAACGTGTCTGATGTGAATGTATGGATTTTAGAGTGGGTTTTGACCTTCAGAGATATGAAAGCATCTTGGGTTTCTATTACCATATTTCACACTGCCTTAATACACTGGATGAGACCATCTGATGTTTACTCATGCAGTGATAATTTGATCACAGTGTAGCCAAATTAATGGAACCTGTGATAAACAAGACAGGGAAAACAACTTATGATGTAACTGGCAGTATAAAGAGAAGTCGTCTGTATTTAGGAAGTGTTGCGCGTACTGTGAATGTCACAGAGTGTGTTGACAATATTTATTGAACATGTGTGGTCTGCGTATATGCAGTATGATGATGATATGGCTTTAATGAGCAGCTGTTAACAATGTCTCTTTTAGACACACAAAAAGGACTTAACTTTTTTTTTTTTTTTTTTTTGGTCGTCTGGCTCCCGTCCATTTTTGTTTGCTTTTTATGCTGGCAGTCTAGGAAGCTTATGCTATTGTTGCATTCAGACGCACTGGCTAAGAGTGTCAGCTAAATGCCTGAAATGCAAAATGTAAATGCAGAGGAAGAATTTGCTCTCGACAGGGATGTTAGTCTTTTATGCTGATTTGGACAGCATTCTAACTCAAAGACATTTCCGTGACATTCATTTGTATTTCGCCCTCATATCTTGTCTGTGCAGTATACAGCGCGTGTGTTTGCATATGGAGAGCTCATCGTGTCCTCCTTGGGATGGATTTCGGGAACTGGTGTGCCTGCCTTCCTCCTGTTCATTGACTGGGTTTATGATGACAACCTTTGATCCTGATTCTCCCTCTTCCTCTGTTTCAGGATCTGAAGAAGGTGCTGTCTTTCCCCCCTTACCCTGGGGAGTTTCTGCACCCGGTCGTGTATGCCTGCACGGCGGTCATGTTGCTCTGCCTCTTCGCCTCCATCATCACATACATAGTGCACCACAGGTAAGAAGCCAGCACCGCCTCAGTCACTCTCTCTGTTTGGTGTGTACGTTTAGCTTCACAGTTTGAGACTCTCCGGCATGCAAAAACTTAATTCGACAACACCGTCCTGGACACTCGGGGAGGCTTTTTATGTAATCTTTTCGCTTCCTCTCTTTTTCCCTCCCCAGTTTGTTTTCGATTCCTCTGTCACAGTTCCGGGCTGAGTGTGTGTGAGTCAGACGCTTTAGGCCGGCATAAAGCGCCGCAGTCTGTCTGACTCAGAGGATCTAAAGCAGATACATAGATGAATGTGTGTGTGAGTGTTGCCGACCGTGTTAGCACTGCCTTCCCTAAAGAAATGCTTCCATTAAATCCCTCAGGGGTGTTTAGGCCACCTCTGTTCGCCTTTTTTTCCATATGGAGACGGATAATTAGAATGTACAGTATGGCTCTCATTCTGCTTTAGCGCTGCGGTATCTGTCTGTTCATCTTAGGTTCATCCGCTGTTGATGTTGTCATTTAAGCAGAAGGGAACTTGACTGGCTTATTTTAGCCGACTGATTCATCATCCTTTGTTTTTGTACAGTATCACTTTATCATGCCTATTGCATTATCGGGGCAGATAATTGTAATATCTCTCCATCTGTTTTGATATAAAATAAAAACTGATGGATCATATAAATGTCACATCCTCAGTGAATATTGTTGGCTCTTCTGAATAATTCAGTTAACGAGTGTTTCCTCAGACAGAAATATTCTGTTGGTAAAGTTATGCTTCCCTGTCTGTAATGCTTCTGAATGCACAGATTTATGTAACTGTATGAACCTGCCGCAACAGTCGCAGTTTGCATCTGTTTGTGACACCTGGGACAGAGACAAGGTGCGTCCTTCTGCAGGCAGACAGCGATGACAGCATCTGTGGCTCCAGACAGCAGCCGCACTTAGTGGCGTCTAATGCTGCAGAATTGACTGAGAAAAAATGAAGCTGCAATACAGGCAGCGGCAATTTTCAAATTGCATGAAGCTACACTTTTTTTGTTTTGGTTTGTTCTTTTTTTTTGTTTGTTTTTAATCACATCAGGAATGTGTTTTGAACAGTTTCCTGAACACTGTGTTGTGGTGGTGTTTGCAGAATTCCTGGCGTAGAAATCAAGTGGGAATTCTTTTTTTTTTTTTTTTAACTGAAACAAAGCAAATTCAGCCTATTATTTATTATTTAATAAGGATTTAAGTTATAATAAGAGGCCTTACTTTACAGTGAATTAAGGACAGCTCAGAAGTGTTAGGCATGGCGTGTGAAAAACTCATCACGTTGCTCAGTGCATTTCTAAAATGGTCATAAACCCACCATTGTACAACAACAAAGAACACAAAGCAAGAACACAAATGCTCAATTTATCAGTTATATTTCATTACTAGTATTACAGTAATTACTTCTTGTATTACAGTAATTGTAATTAACTTGTATTCTTCAGCCAAGCACTGAACAGTATCTCAACAAAGCAGTTTCTATGCAACACATCAGGATGAATGGTGATTTTTGGTTAATAGAGTAAATTAAAATAAACTTGCATGTGATTAAAATTACACACACACACACACACACACACACACACACACACACACACACCAGAATGAAAACGAAATCACAAAAGAAGTACCTGTATAATATATTGCAAGTTTTATTGTAATAAAAATGTCAGATATACAAACTGCTAATTCTACTTTTTGCATGTGTTTGTACTAAAAGACCCTTCTGCAGTTCAATCTAATTTATGTCTTTAGCTCTTAAAATATGCATATTCATCACAAAGCACTTTCAGAGCAACTGACACACACACTAAGGGACCCAGCAGATTAGAGGGAGAGAGCGAAAACACATTCGAGATATAAGGCCAGAGCGTCACAGCAGGCATCAGTCACACAGGGGACCAGGCGCAGCTTCCCCTCCCACAGCACTCGGAGTAACAAACTCCAACACCTCCTCCTCCCTGGCTCCCATTAGATAACTCCCCAGCTCGAAAACACAGTTTAGAAACACCTTAGTTGTATAGTAGCACTCCAGCTGACAGTTTCCTAGTTGTGAAGCAGTGGGACTGCATGTTAAATGGGAAGAGCGCAAAGGGAGGTTGTTCAAGGACATGCACAGTAGTTAGTGAAGTGAAGTGAGAAAGTGACAAACTGAAGCACACATAAACACGCACACCCACACATATTGTATGTGTCATGACACATGCTGTACACCGCATATAAGCCAAAACGGAGTTATTTACTATGATTATGGCTACAGTGGTGATGCAGCAGCTACAGTTGGCAGCAGAGTTAAAGGAACAGTTCACCCAAGGTACAAAAAAGATATTTCCTCATGTAACCCGTGTGCAGTCCCCTGGCAAACTGTATCCATCTGCCTTTCAGTTGTACAAGCTGGGGGCAGATAGATACAGTTTGATCCTACCAACAAGGGTGGAGGTATTCATGTCATTGTTTTTGGAAAGAGCTGTTGCTGTCGAGTTTTTCACATTAATACATTTTTGATGGTTCAAGCTCCACCAGCAAATACCCATCCAGCCCCACTGTGTTGTGGTGCTGGGAGACTGAAAACTTTGCCAAATCACATAGGAACTATCAAGATGGATAGATAGTGTGCAAGGTTAAGTGAGAGAATATCTTCTTTTGTTTTTTTGGGTGAACTGTTTCTTTAGTTGTGGTTACTAAAAAAAAAAAAAATTAATAAGATCAGGTGAGGCAAAGCGGAAATGTCATTCAATATGAATCCCTGCTAACTCAGATGAAAAAGAACTTTTGTCACTTGCTTGGGTAATGTTAGCCATCCTCTGCAGATTTGGTCATATTCTGGTGGCGCCTAATCTAAGATCCACTCTTGCACAGTGATGAATCAGCATGGTTTCCCATTGTTAGGGATATTATTTTAATGTGTCTTTGCCTGATAACAACGTTCCACTTACCATCTGTTGTAAATTTAAAATTTTAGCTAAAGCTTTGAGTTTCTCCAAACATCTCCAAACATCAAACCAGTGCCAAATGTTGAGTGTTTTCACAAAGCTAACATGACACGAATAATATTATAAATTTTGTATACTGACACTTTTTACATTTCTGAGAAAAAAAGCATACTTTTTTTACATTATTACATTATGTATAAAAAATATTAAATCATCAGTTTTGGAAAAACGCTACCCACCTGAAAGGTGTTTCATTATTATGAAAAATGTTTCAGTATCAGCCGGGATATTTTAATTGCATTATAGGTTAGGTTATTGCATTATTGGGTTTAATTACATTTTCGATAAAGTTAAGTGCAAATTTTAATGGCATTTCCTGGTGTTGTTTCATTTTCAGGAAATTATTACGCCATGGGGTGCTACAAGGCAACAAATATTACCAAGTAGCCCATGGATTTCCTTGAGTGTTTGTGTGCCATTGCTTTAACATGACAACCAAACTCCGTTTTTGGTAACTTACAGCTAACAGTGTTTGATGAAAGCTATCAGCATGTTTGGAGCATGTCTTTGACCAATTCGATTTCCTGCCTGACACGACCCATTGCATAATTTGTCATATTATACTAGCCATAGCTTTACTGTCCCCCACATTTGGCTCAGCGGAGAGGGCAGGGTGAGAGAGCAGATGCAGAGAGGGGACAGTTTTATTCCCCTTACCCTCTGGGAGATAGGAATGTGGAGGGTTGCCAGGTTAATGCACTTGACCCAATGAAAGCCCAGAGCAGAGCCTATGAAAACCCTTCCAGGGAGGCCAGGAGCTGGTCTGATTTATGGCCTCTCTGCTGGATGGAGTTCAGTACCTGGACTGCAGCAGAACCATCGACAACAGCAGCCTTAACTCTCCCTCCCCTTGCCCAGAGCAGTGAAGCCCAGCCCCAGACATGCCTCATAGCTCACTGCCGAGCCACTGCTTCATCTACAGTTGGCTCACGTGCGACTGGGGCTCCGCTCCTCCATTTTGGGGAGCCGAGAGTTCCAGCACAGGGTTATATAATTTCAAATGGTGACAGCGAGTGTAACAATAAAAACGAGGGGGTCGACGTAGGAAAGTAATTGCAGAATAGATGGCCTGTTAATTCATACACTAGGACAAATATGTTGGTATTGTCTGACCTATATAGCCTATTTCCCAACAGCTGGATAGAAAGTGGTAATGTGGGTTAAGTGCCATGCCCAAGGCTGCAAAACCCTCTGGCTGATGCCATATTTCACAAAGTGGATATGAGTGCATAGTGTTATATTGTGAAAGCTTCAATTGACCCAGCCAAGTGGAACCACTCTGTTTTTATTTCATCATCTAACCAGCCTAGTGACTCTTGTTTGTGTGCATAAACCTCTGCATGCATGTGTGAATGTGTGTGAAAGTAACAGCAAGATTGTGGTCTTTAATAACTTACTTCGTACAGAGTTCATTTATAAAACGCTATATATCCATTCTGGGACATGAACACTTTCCCTGGGGTTCATCACTCAGGATCTCTAAAATATAGAGGATGCAGTTTGTAAAAGTGTTACCATTTTGTCAACCAAGGATTTAAGTTAGCTACTATCCTTTAAAGAGCGCTATAATTTATTTTCCTCTTGTGCTATCTGTCATTGTGTTAGAGGAAGTGTCACTTTTTTTCACAGGGTAGATATCTTATTTTGGAACAAAACTGATTTCAGGTTCTTCTTTGGGTTTTTCTCTCTTCTCCTTCTCAGGAATTTAAACCGTGTTCCTGTAAACACTAGTCCTTTGAAAGTTTAATGAACACAAGCTTCAATATGTCACTGTCAGTGAATGACAAAGGTCTCTTTTAAATATATAAAAAATTCATTCTCTCTCTCTCTCTCTCTCTCTACACACACACACACACACACACACACACACACACACACATATATATATGTATGTATGTGTGTGTGTGTGTTTGTATAGAGAGAGAGAGTGTGAGATAGACTTTTCCATAGAGGGAGTCTATGGAACCATTTGTCTTTTACAAAATATCCCTGTGTTTACAGCAGCAAAATGCAACACTAAGAATAATACAAACATTTTTGGATGTGATTATTATAGGTATTAGCAAATAGAAGAAGAAGTAAAAGAACACAAATACAAGGGAAATACACACAAAAGTCAAAGCAATTTAAAGTATTAATTTCCGCAGTCTCTATTTACTCTCTAGAGTATTTTAAAGGAAATCCAATAATCTAATTTCAAGTATTATATTACTCAGTCAGTCTATTGACTGTGGAGTAATAATTGCGTATTACTCAGTCTCTGTGGGCAACATCTCAAACGAGGAATTCCCGTGCCCCCATAGGTATGTTAATCTATATGGCAATAACCTTTCAAACAGAAGTGCAGTTTTCTTTGAGAACCTTGTAGAAAAATGGCTCGAGCCAACGACAAACAACATAACTTAAGTATAAATCACAAAGAGGTTTTCCCTTATGATCAAACAGTATGCTGAGGTAAGAGTTTACTAATAATTTTATGTTTCTTGGTTCTTTTTGGCAGCGCAATCCGCATCAGTCGGAAGGGATGGCACATGCTCCTCAACTTCTGTTTCCACACGGCTCTGACCTTTGCTGTGTTTGCTGGCGGCATCAATCGAATCAAATACCCCATCATCTGTCAAGCAGTAAGTGCATTCCCTTTTCATTTGTCCTGCTCTCAAAGCTTTTCAGAAAATTGATTATGAATGTCTATTCAGGTGCCAGCAGCCAGGGCACTGAGTGCAATATGTGGACCTAACCCAGCCAGGCCGACACACGCTCTCGATATCTTTCATGCTTCAATTGCATGTATGGCACGGTCATTCATTTTAAGGTGTTGACACAGTGAGCCCTGATGTTTCAAGCACTCACTCCCTGCCACTCTATTGGTTGTCTGTCCATCCTGTTGCCAGGGGTTAGTGGTACGCAGTTTGGCCTGAATTATACCACAGTTGTTTGTCTTTTTTTAATCGAGGAATCAAGTTATTCTGTTAACTGATAAGTCTGTATCATTTACTGAATTCTTTAATTTCAAAACCTTTGGTAGGTGACTCCAAATGCCATCTGTCATGTTGATGGATAAAAAAGCTATTCCCGCAAACCCGTTAACACAAATGCACTGCAGTACAACAGCAACTAATCTGTGGAAACAGTTGGTCCGCACCATTTGCACGTCAGCATATGCCCACGAGGCCTGGGTAGCCAGAATCTTCTATTAAATGATCGGGAAACAAGTCCTCTTGCCTGTTTACGAGCAGCGTACACTGCGGTGCAAAAGAGACATACAGACTCTACTGTAGTTTCAGCCATGGCTTGCTGTGTGGTGCTGTCATGATGATTTACACTCCTCCTCCGCCTCCTCGGGTCTGTGATCTCCGCTCTGATCAGAAGACATGTAACCTATCTAGCATTACCACTCGCCTTTACATTATACTTCATATTTTGTTAAATGATACAAGCTTGAACTAATACATACTAATGCATGTCCTCAAAAGCATCACAAATGATACAGTAATAAGTTGATGGGTAATGATAGACTCCTTAGAACCGCATCAGTCACAAACACAGAAAATGATAAATTTCAGTAGACCCCCTTTTTTCTGACATTGTATATTTCTCACATGTTTCATGTTCATTTGGTAAAATTAATTGCCTGTGTTAATCACTCCTGGCAATTACAGTCATGAAATGAACATTGTAAATTATAGTTTTCTGCTTAAACCCTGAGTTTTTACAACCAAAGCGTGTCCATGTGATTGTGGACGCCCCCCGATTTTAGACCATCTCCTTTAATCTTTCTTTTCTGTTGTCTTTTGTTTGGACAGAGATTTGGGGACGTGCACATTTCATTTTCACTTCCCTCAAGGTTTCATGGCTCTGCTTACATAAACAAACCACATGGATGTGACTCCTAAAGCAGCTTTAACCATATATTTCCAGCTATGTTGCATCTATGACAAATGCTTGACATTAAGTCTGGAGAGTGTTAATATGCAAATATTAGCTTCCTTCAGCATTTCTGGCTCATCTGGTATGAACTGTATGGGCAAATCTAAACCTTCATATGCATTTATTTATTCATATGTATCATTTCTAGTATACCACCCACTACCACCCAGGGTGATGAATATGGATTCAAACCTCAGTGTGGAATGAGGCTGATATGTAGGGTCCCTTCAAGAGGACGTCCTGTCCCTTGGGACCCCTTTGCAAGCAATCTGTTGTCTTAATTAGCCTGTTGTTCCATTTCCTCTGGTGGGTTCGAGATTGCAGGTGGTTTTGTTTTATTCTGTGCCGACATTGGTGGCACCTCCATCTCTCCCGCCCACGGCTATGACTGAGTGAGCGAGACACAGGATCCAGCCAGCCGTACTCATGGTGGGACATGGAGATTTAGCATGTCAGGATAGATTCGGAAACAGGACAGAGAAATGCTTTCTTGCCTGCAGGCAATATTATCACTTTCTACTGAGGCTTTATACAGCAAGAGTATTGGTATGCATATGTATG
Organism: Myripristis jacobus; assembly: GCA_900302555.1. Classification (NCBI taxonomy): domain Eukaryota; kingdom Metazoa; phylum Chordata; class Actinopteri; order Holocentriformes; family Holocentridae; genus Myripristis; species Myripristis jacobus. Next base: position 1,830 of record OMLB01035773.1, on the reverse strand, counting down.
TATGAAGTTAAATTTAGGAGCTATAGATAGATAGATAGATAGATAGGGGTGTGTGTGTGTGTGTGTGTGTGTATTGAGTTTCTCTGTTGTTTTCACATCCATTCCCATATAAAATTACACAGCTACTGGGAAGGCAAAGAGGTCAGGCTCTTGTATTGTTGCCCCCGGTGTTAATTGGGGCGTATCATCAACTAATGGGTTGTCTGTTAAGAAAAGGAAACAACTAAATCCTTTCAAACTGACAGATCAGAGATGGTGTGCATCTTTGAGATAGTGAAAATCCGTGTTGAGATAAGAGTTCATGTCAAAGGCACAGAAAGTGAGAGCGAGAAAGAAATATGTTTCATTATACGACGGTCAGGAAGCCATATGGTCCTACTGGAGCTCCTTTCCAGGTGATTGATAGTTGGACCTGTGCAGGAGGTGAGCTTGAAACATCAAATGGAGTATAGCATTCTCCACTGTCAGCTCAGCTCAGCATGGGGGCATTTACTGTATGGAACTGGGACAAGATTGATGTACCGTTCTTTTTGTCTTTCCACTCACCGTTTCAAAGCCTTTCACTCAATTCCTATTTCTTTCAATGAGTCTTGTTCTCTCCATTCATTGTGAGCTGCAGTGCATTTGGGAGGCAGTTGCCTCTTCTGCTGTCACAAATACTTTAGGTGTCCCCTTGTTCCATAGTGTAATGACTCTACCTCTACATGCTGAAGTGTCGAGCATCGGATTTCATGGCAGCCAGCTTTGCTTTGCCTGCGCTGCCTAGCAGGAGACTTGATGACAGCGAAGTCTGTAAGAAGTCACCGCTGGCTTCACAGCCATCAAGTCTGCCTCCACAACTCTACCTGACACAGAACGGCCGGTGTTCATCATAAAATGCAGCCCCCATCGACTCACCTGCTCCCTGATGGTTAGCGTTCCATTAATATCTAATAATTACCATATACCGAGTCGTCTCTACACTCAATGAGTCCATATCCGTAGAATATTAGGGAGATGAACATGTCATAGGCTCAGCATTTGCCACCATTACGTTAGCACTGCCAAAGTTACTGGTTTTGTTCCCACTGGGGCCACCCATGATATTACTTGGCTATTGTGGATGAAATCATCCCCCAGATCCATGCATACCTTCACCAAAATGAAATGCTAAACACAGCTTTGTAAAAAAAAAAAATGGATACAGCTGAATACTGCAGTGTTATTGTAAATGATCCAGTCTTTTGTATATGATATGTATCATTCTGAACTTTTGTATGATATTAAGATATGTACTTATAACTTCCATATTTTATTAGTCTACCTAACAGCAGCTCTAATCCTAAATGGCATATTGTGAAATCTTTACTGATGTCTACTCATCTGGAACAAGGCCTGTCCAACAGTGTCACTGCAGGTGGTGTTGACAAAGCCACGCTCCTCTGTTGGCGCACTTCCCTTGCTCCTTAACTTATTTAGCATTCATTCATTTATCTAATTTTATCCTCGGGCCTTTGCATGTTTCTTGCCGCTCCTCCTTTACCCAATCACTGTTAACAGGATAACTCTTCGCAGATTTGGGCAGGAGCCCAGATTGTCTGCTGTTCCACTGGGATTGAGGCAGGCCCCACCAGACACAATTTGGGATAATTACAGGGCTGCTTGAGGAGATGTGTGATCACACACAGGCACACATACACATGCGAATGCACACGCTGCCTGCTGATTCCTACGTACTCCCCCATCAAAACTCCTCCATCCCTTTTCCCCTCCCTCCACACACAAGGACCCCCTTTTCTCCTCCCTGGGGGACACATAAGTACATGCTCCCCCTCTGACAGAAGGAACTTC
>OMLB01035768.1:16714-36446 GCA_900302555.1 Myripristis jacobus | reverse complement strand
TGGCAACCAGGAACAGAAACAAACTGCCCCCCACCTCACACACACCTCACCATCCTCCCGCCATACACCCCTGTGCATCTCAAACTCCACACAGACACACACACACAATTGCACACAGAGATTACAACCCCCGTGCGGGAAATCCCATCCACTGGGAGTGTAGGTCAGATGGAGCATAACATGCCCCAACACTCCTGACATCAGAGGACAGGGGAGAGTGACAGGGCAGACAAGCTGCGACACTCATATGCTCCAGTTTAGACAGACAACACAATCAAATGCAGTGAAGTTCAATGTACTGGAGTCCTAGCAAAGTTGTCTGTGTTTTTTTGTTTTAAAAGTTGACTGTCACTGCACCTGTGCAATGAAAAAGCATTTTGTAGCAGGGTAACGTTTGATGATGTTGCTGTGCCAAAACAAAACAAAACAAAACAATGTGCCCACACTTACAGATAACATGGTCAAATTACTACACAAAAAATTAAGTTTACTGTATATCTATGTTTTTTTAATAGGACTTTCTTTTCCCACATGCATGAACTTACATCGAGTCATATCATAATGTAGCTGTAACCTAATTAAGGCTAAATTAATCTCTACTAGATTTAACATCTGTTATAGCAACAGTAAAACTGTGTTATCAACTGCCCACATATTACTTTGACACCACTTTGATACCAACCCCAATTTTGTCCTATGATTTTTAACAGTCAGAAGTATTATATGCTAGGGTCAATGGATCACTAGCCATAGTTTCAACAGAAATTTGGGGATGCAACACAAAATCAGGCTGGTCACATAGTGGATCAAGCCATTATGCCCAGCAAAAGCAATTATAGCCAACCAACACCACAAATAAAACAACAGAGGTGACATATCCATGTCATTATAACAGATATTCATGTAGCTCTTCACAAAAGCATCCATAAAAGTAATTAGACAGGATGCAGTTCCATAATCATATGCATATAACTTATGACACATATTACTGTTGCTTAAGGCTATAAGTAGGTCAAGTAAATTCACCTGTCATTTAAGAAGCTTGAAGAGTCAAAAGAGAACAGCTTGAAAAATACAAAGAGCACTGTCCCTTCTGCTGCATCTTGACTTACTCATCTAGCTCAAAAGCGAAGTCACAAACATCACACTGCCTGCCATAATCAGCTACTTACTGTCCCTTACAGATGTCAGGATCACAGGGTGGCTCTGGCAGTGGGTGGCAGAAAATCAGGTAGAGACAACACACCCTAAAGCGAAGTCACAACAGAAGCTGTCACATCTCTAAAGCACATCTCTCCTCCACTAGCAGACACAAGAAGTCAACCTAATCCTCCCTCACACTGCTGCCAACACGCTGTGAATAAAACAGGAGGTGACATAACCACGGTGACTTCACTCCATGAAAAGTAGAACCATGAACCCAAATAATACTGATCTAGCAGTTGCAATGCACAATGTTTCTATAAAACCACTTATTAGGCTCTTTAGACTCCTTATATTTGCATCAAACCGCAGGTGAAGCGTATTTTGGGGCACTTCACCATGCAGTCAAAGGTCTATAAACATGCAAATACAGCACTTGGTCATGACAAACACCAGGTCAAGCGTTGATGAAAACTGAAAGCATCTTCTCTTGATAGTACAGAGGACAAAACACATATGTTGCCGCAATATCCGTAAGCGGAATTAAGTCATGTCGATCAGCTGATCGTATGTGATCATACCAAGAGAGAAATCAAATGTCACCATCTGTCAGGGCGATCATGAAGCAGGCTAGCTACCAGCCTGTCATCTTGAGAGCCGGCTGGCCCTGGCTCTAGCAGGCCTGTCAAAGTGCAATGTAGCACCCAATTAAGAAACTACCCGCGACTCAGGTATTGTGGAGAGGAGAGGATGCGAAGTGTGTTGCCCAGAGCCGGGCCTGGCATCGGTAACACTAGCCCCCGTTATTAAGCCACGGGTCACCACCTTGAAATTGATGAAACCTGCAGTTCTGCGACGTGCCTTCACACACTTGTGCACTTGCTAACCAGGGAAGCTAGCTGGCTACTGACTAGGCTAATGCACCTTGCTAGCAACTAACGTTAACTGAACAAAGCCGGTAAACGGTGTGTAAAAGCGTGAAAGCTTTCTAGTCAAAGAGCCTGCCTTAGACAAATGTTACTCCACCCCGAAACAGGGCGATAACGCCCATATGTCACGGTCAAACATTATTTATTACAAATGTGAGTCTAAAAAGTGGTGTAACTACAATAAATGGAGCTGACATTAGCGGTAACTACGGCGCTGCAGCCGGCTTGATAAGCTAACGCTAGCATGCTAGCTAGCTAATTGTCCGTACCCTCCCCTCCCCACTCCCTCCATACGAAACATCACTCGTTCCCCGCATCCAGCCTCAATTATCAAGAATAAAACAACCAAATTGTGTATTTCACATTCGTAAAGGGGCGTGAGACGCATCAATTTACAATAAACTCCCATGTCACTTGAATGAAAGGATACTGAGGTGGCGGAACAGCGGTAGGCTGAGGAGCGGTTGGGGCTCCCGGCGGTAAAGACACGGAGGTCAGGGTAGCCCGCAGTTGGCTCGACGGAGAAGGGCCAGTTCCAGGTCCGCTAACTGCGACAGTGGCGGATTTGGGGACCACTTTCGATGGCAAACTCATCGCAAAAAAATTAACAAATGAAAACAATACCTTAATAAATACTGATACAAACAAAGCCTAGCTCGCATACATATACCGAGCGCTGCGAATTCTTGAAGCAGGCCCCAGATCCCTTTGACAAACTGGGATAACGAAGCTCGAATAGCAACACAAACGTCTTTTTCATGGAAAGTCGCTGTTCGGATCAGCGGTGCTATTCATGGGGACGGTGGGAGGTTTTGCCTCCCTTGCCCGTCCGGAACCTCCGCGGATCCGGTTCGGTTCGTTTCTTCAAATAAATATTTGCCGCGATCTTCACCCTCCTTCAGCAGTTTACCTTTTCTTCTCAGTAAGTGTGTTTTCTATCATTTTTTTCTCACGGAGATGGGAGACTTCGTCAACATGGCGTTGCGGCCGCTTCCAGCAGTCCGGGCAGGACAGATGATTCGGCAATTCTCGGCCAGTTACGGAGATGCTCGGCCTATCAAAGACGGCTATCGGAGGCATGCCTCATGTTTCTGTAATGCGTCCTAAATATTAGATCCACTTGACTGTTTTCGTCCTGTTTTTCAAGTTTAAGCATGTTTGACGTGATAGATCTTAAGCCAAAAAAAAAGCAACAAACAGTGGCACGAGTAAACACTAGGGGAGAAAAAAAATCAAATTATATAAATATAGTATTTTCTAAGTCAGTATTTGTGACTACATTTGACCTAAAACCTTCACGTGTCCTTAGCGCTTTTCTGAAGTATGGTTTATGCACCCTGCATTCACGCGAGAGTGGGATTTGTATGTGTTTAGCGACATCTAGCGTTCATGTCGCTACTTTGCATGACAGTTTGCATTATAGTAACTGTAATTAGGATAACGTTTGGGACAGTGGTTACAATAGACATATCCCAAAGCACGATGTGTATATACTCTCACACTATGAGTGTATTTTCAAACATGTGCTTGTGTGTGAGACCATGTGTGCATGTTTTTTTGTTATACAGACAGAGTTAAAGACAACCAACTTCTTCTAATGATCAACCAAACAGATAGTTGGTTTTAAAATAGGTTTTACTATACAAAATAATTTGTGATAAACTCTTGTTCATAAAAAGAAATATGGCACAGATACATTGTAACTTACATGACAAAGAAATTAATGTAACGTGAAACATGTCTGATGCATTTGTTTTGCATTTAACTTAATATATCCTTCATAATTTTATATCAGATTTCCATTACAGAAATTAAATGGCAGCAGTGTGATGCTACTACTTGGGTCTGCCTTTGCCACCGGCCCAGTCTTTATCCTTTAATACAAGGATCACATCAAATTCCTTTATAAAACTTACAAAATAGTTTGTTTAATCACATTCTATACCAAAGCATTCCTGGGATCCTCTAGTCTTTGTTGCTGTAGACAGACAGAGCAGTAAAGACACATTTCTCCCGGTTCATAATACCACATTGCTTTGATAATTCTCATAATTACTTCTTATCTTCAACATTTTATTTAATATTTTATCTTTTCAGTTAAAAGAAACCCAAAAAACAAAATGGTAGATCCTCCCAATCATTGTCACATAAAATCTATGAACATAAATTACATAGACTGGAGCAGAACCAAGCACAGTGAAAAGTTAAAAAACAAAACAAAACAAAACTGAAAAATCAATCCATGACTAGCAGTTTACAAATTATAAAAGAGTGGCTCCCTCATTTTTTGCAACCATTCCTTTTGGTTTCCAGTGTTAAAAAAAAAAGTCTGAAAAGGTTCATTAAAGTTCATAAGTTGGGGGAAACTGTTAGCTAAACCATCAGTCTTTGTAGAGGAAGACTGGGTCATGTCATCCCCAACACAAGGCAGGCACAATTTGTCCTGAAAAGGAACCTGAGAAGCATTAAGTGGTAAAGCAGGTGGATTTTCAGTGGTTTAGCATTTTGCATCCTCCAGCCGCAGAGACTTTGTCATCATCTCAAACCTTTTCCCTCCGGTCTATTATAGCCCCCACATGTTACACAGCATTCTGCTCAGCAAGACTATCACCAAAGCTCACACTTGTGTTTGGGATTCATGGGGGCATCAGCCTTGCAGTCAAAGTGCTTTGAGAATTCATGTGAATTGGAGATTGTGCCAATGACTCTGAATCTTGATGGACTGTGAGGATCTGTGATGACACCCTCATGTGAACTTTCAGGAGTCCTGACAGAGCACCATACCTGCACCAAACAGAGGATACAGAGACATGACAAGGGGTTCAGAAATGCTTCTGAATGTTTTAACTTCAATTCTATCCCTCACTAAGTTATGATCTCTTTTGCATCTTCTCTTGCTTTATATTCAGTGACATTATTTTCCAGTTATTGCAGCTCTAGTTATGGGTTTTGATGTATTTACTTTCAAATCACGTGACTTCAGTGTAATACTGAAAAAACACTCTACATTTTATTTTATTTCTCATTCATTTCACTTACTTCTTAGCTTTAAGTTAATAATAATCAGAAGCAGTAGTCCTATTATGGAATGATTCAGTCACAGAAAATTACATGCTACGGCTGATACAAACCTGGGCAAATCCAACAAAAAACAGCTGATGATTGGTCATTCCCAGGGCTGGCAGTGTGGCCTCCTCACCATTCTTTTTAATCCAGTTCACGTAAGCCTTCAAAGTGACAAACGATCATGTTACACACAGCAGTCATGTATGTGCTATCCTAATAGAAATAGATATACAATAGATATTCAAGAAAAAAAAACAAGAGCTCCAGTTAGCCTGTTAACAGTGTTATTTCCCCTAGCTAGTATGCACGGCTTATGCAGGACACTTTACTTCACTTTGATTCAATCATCTGCTCCATAACCTATGACTTTTCATTACATGGAAAGAATGTGTGCATGTGAAGAAGTAACTGGAGGCTGACCAGGCCACTCATAACCACCTGTTGCATTTCCAGGCTTCACAGTGAGGTAGACAACCTGCTTTTTCCACTACAGATTATAGAGGTGACCCACAACAGCCCAAACAAGAGAATTAATGCAATGGATCGATGTCAGCTCTGTGTAAGCAGTTTTCCGACCTCGTAAATTTGGGATCTCCTGTTGCTGTCTTAGGGCAACACGATAGTAAACACTTATATAACAGGTTATAGAAAATTATTAAAATGTACTGCGTCACCTGTTGCACCTGTTTCATACACAGAGAAAGCGTTTTTCCTCATATGAAAAAACACAAATGTTCAAATAAAGTTTTCAAAGCTAAGTTATGCTTCCTGATCTGATGTCAGACCTTGTAAGCAGCCTTGAGTCCACCGTTGTCAGCAATGTTCTCTCCCAATGTGTGTTTCCCATTCAGAGGCTCTTGGTTGATGCTGTAGTTACTGTACTGCTCCACCATGCACTGGGTCTGCTTCTTAAAGGCCTCCACGGAGGAGTTCTTCCACCAGGAACGCAGATTCCCATCCTTGTCATACTCCCTTCCTTTCATATGAAAGCACAACATGTTACTAATCTCTCTGTCAAGTCATATTTTAAGTCATTTTTAATCATTGTAGTAATCATCCTCTAAAAAGCAAATGGTTTGAAAAATAAAAAAAGATTTACCAACCTTGGTCATCAAAAGCATGAGTTAGTTCATGCCCCATGACTACACCAATTCCACCGAAATTAAGAGCTCTGGGGAAAAAAATGATAAATTACACAGAAGACAATTTAACCAGAGAATATATTACCAAAACAAATTTTAAATACTTTTGTATATTGACAGTGAATTAGTTAGATGAAATGTAATAAAAAAAAATTTAAAAAAACGGATAAATTTAGCTCTATACTGACAACTCTGAAAAATAAAATCAATAAACGTGATTTAGAAACTTGAGCTGCTTGAGGGTTACTAGAGACAATGTGGTTCAGATAATGCAAATCACCACCATATATTTTGGGGTTGCCCTCCCATTTCCTCTTTTTGGCGTGACGTTCATAAATGTATGGAAGAAATCTTACACATACAGATTCCATTCACATTCGAGACATTATACTTAGGTAAAGTAAATTGGGAATTTGAGGCACACAAAGATAAGAAATTATTCGAAATAATGATGGTGGCTGGTAAGAAAAGTATTACAAGAAAATGGTTGAAACCAGAGATACCAACAGTTGATGAATGGATGGAAATAATATATGAAATCTTGGTGATAGAGAGGTTGACATTCTCTCTGAGGTTACAGAAAGACAAGTTTGGCAAATACTGGGCAAAGTGGTTCGAGAATGTGACCCCATTTAAACCGTATTTTATCTGAAAACTAAATGGATGAGAAGAGTTGAATGACTAGGGTACACCTGTTTTATGGAAAATGCCTGTTTTGGAATGTTGCCGTCATTTTGTTTTTGTTTTGTGTGTTTTATTTTTATTTCTGTTATGTTTGAAGTGTGATTGCAAAGAAAAAAAGAGTAAGAAAATAAGGCGTAACAAAGGCGGATAACAATGTATGTGCAGGTCTGACTCTGGAATAAGGACATTGACAAAAGGACATTGAAACTTGGAACACAAGAAAGTTCTGAAATGTAAAATGTTTTGGTATTGCAAATCCCTGAATAAAAATGTGAATTAAAAAAAAAAAAGAAACTTGAGCTTCCTGAAATACAGTAGCGTAATATAGCAAACATACTTAGGCCAAGAACGACTATAGAACGGAGCCTGAAGAATTCCTGCTGGTAAAACCATCTCGTTCTTGGTGGGATTGTAATATGCATTCACAGTCGGAGGAGTCATGCTCCACCTGGAAAAACAAAGAACACAAAACCACCATGTGAGACTGACATGAAGGTCATAACAAAACCTGCATGTAGATTCTCCCCTTGTCCCCCTTGCCAGGCTGACTACAGATCATTTAGGAGGGCATGGGAACCCTAATCTGTCCCCCACAGCCTAATTAAAGACTAGGATCGGCTCAGCAGAGAGAAGTTGGTTGCCTGGGAACACTTGTGGATGGCAGCAGTATTCCGTCGAGTCAGCATAATGGGAATTTGTCCCCGTTGGAGCGTACGACCTCCTCTCTGGCTAAGGGGAGAGTTGGGGTTGGAGGTGCGGCTACTCACTGGTTTCTGTTGGGAGTTTTTCTCAGCTGGTCTGCAGTCACTCGGGCTGAGAAGTTGTAGTATTGCATGACATTTTGGAAGTAAAGGTCCGACACCACCTCAAACTGAAAGAGAGGAATCGTTAATAGCAGAGTTTTTAACAAGGTGTGTTGAGACTGTGTGCATGAGGAGAGCAACATGAATCTTCCTCTGAGGAGCAAAAGGCACATTCAATACAATCACACTTTTACCTACATCATTGAAGACTTTGTCAAGCTTTGTGGCATTCATGATGAACTGTGGATATCCGACCATGTTGTATATTGCATCTGCCTGTGAGGGATGAGATTAAAAAAATGTAAAGACACATTATCACACCAGATGGCACTGCAGAGTTATTGTATTCCTAAGCCACTACAAAGTACAAAGTGCTTCACTGGAACTAACTTCAGCTCTACTGTTAAAGTGGAGGAAATTCAGTCATCTTTCTCCCACCTTTTCTTTTGCAGCTTTTTTGGTGTCCGAATCCATCCAGCTCACATACTTCAAACTGTCCTCGAAAGCCCATTTGATTTCAGAGACCATATTCTCAGCCTGAAGCACAAAGGAGAGAGAGGCAAGTCAGAACCTCGACCAGACGTACATGATGTCACACAGGGTGAACTGCTCCTGCGTGGGCGGCACTTTCAAACACTTACAATGGTCTTGCTGTCCTCGGTAAAGGTAGCTTTGACAAAAAGTGCCCCAAGAGCGAAGCCAAGGGCGCTGTCTGTGTCACTGACGCACAGCTTCCAGCGTGGGGTGCAGCTCTGGAACACCAAATAGAAACATTAAAGGCATGTTGAACACAATACCACTCTCAGATACCCTTACAAGTACATATCATCAATCTGTGATGCTGCACACATACTTACTCTACATAAGATGATGTGGAGAAAACCTAAATTAAACTTGATTCCTGAGTTGAGTGAGCTAGACACGGCTCTTCCGGAATTATGTGTTCCAGAGCAGCTGATCCCAATTTTGGGCATAAAGATTCATCAGCTCAGCACAGACTAAACTATGTGCTTTCACAGTGAAGTTATATCTGACCCCAGTAAAGCACTGAGAATTGGATTACGAATGGATTCAGAGGCCAAAAAGAGGCATGGAATGTCATATTTCACTGTTCTTGAAAAGGAAATACTAATGTTGGTGTAGAGTAAAAAAAAAAAAAAGTAAAATAGGAGCAACATGTCAGCAGCAGCTAAAGAGCAAGAGTTGATGTGGCAACCAATTGCTGATAGCCCAGAATTACTGCAGAAGTTCTATGATTAATTTGTAGACTACATTATAATTTAAAAACTGATTGTTGAGCAGAACCATTTACTAAGTCAAATGTCGGACTTCACACTTAAGTCTGAATGAGTTGTGCATTTTTTTTCTTTTCAGTCAGGCCAAATTCAAGCATCAAATGAAAATTAAATACAAGAATATAATTCAAACTGGCAAGACTGCCTTTGTCTATGTCCGATGTCTAAATCACACTCTCACAGCATAAAACTGGATTATCTGTGCTTTGATTTCCACATGATCCTCTAGAAAGGACATGACATTTTTGAAACAAGTTGAAAATTGGTTTGAAGGACCTGCTTCCTATATGCTACAAGCTGGGTTGGATTTTACTAAAAATAGCAGGTTAGCTTCAGAACATAAGTCACTCAATACATATCACGCCTTGTAGCTGCACTACATTGTGGTCAGTTGTGGCTGCTGTTGTTTGAGATATTGGCAGGCATATCTCTTCAACAACGGATTTCCCCCTGTTTTACTGCTGTCAGTGTAAAATGAAAAGTCTAGGAAAAAAAACTTTCTATTTAATTCTGAGGGACGCCAGTGCCTGACATTTACTGTTGTTATCTAAGTGGTTTAATTTTTTTGCTATCGCCTCTATTGTAGCTACACTGGAAATATGTCAACATGATGTGACAATATCCACATATAACCAGTTATTCACAGGAATAATGATAATACAGCTCCAAACAACATACTGGACCCAGGAATGCAATTTCTGTTTTTCAGCATATTGAAGAAGCCACAGGGCAGTGCTCTTAGTTCACGAAGAAAGCTGCTGTGTTCTTTTTAAGGAATACGTGACTTAACAGCTCACTGCCTCTGAGGCCGAGCTGAGCCTTTATCTCTCTGTGGGCTTAGAGACATGGTGTTCCCTCTAAAGGGCTGACTGTTGTTTTTGTCAGACTGACAGAATGGCAACAACAGGACACCCCTCTTGCAGCCCTCTCCGACTTCCCCTCTCTGTCTTGGGCTATTTACAGGGAGGGAGAGAGTGGCATCACAGTTGTTAAAGGGGCATTTCACTCCTATCCTCCAGGCTAATTTGTTGTAAAGTGTCCTTATATTTGCCACATAAATCCCTGTTTTGAAATATAGCAAAAATACATGTAAACATTTTCTGAACTGCTTTCCCCCACTAAAAATTTGGATCAGGTTAATTTTTAACCTATGTCCTTCACTAAGCTCAAACAACTTTAAAGTCTCTAGTAGTAGCAGTAGTTTAACTTTTTGGGGATTTGTATAAGACAATAAACAAAATAACTTAATTTACTGCAGCCAAAAACATAGTATAAAATACTGCTTCAACGGTCCACCAACTCCGATTTACATGAACAACTTGACTACCAGGCAAAGAGAAGGACATGGATGACTGCAGCAGAGTCTGTAGATACACAGGAAACAATGACAGAGTGAGAGATAGGGAATAGGAAAGGAGGAGCATTTTGGACAAGCCATGTTGTGAATCTATGCACACAGGCACAGATGGACATAGGCACGTAGTTGCACATGCACACACACACACACACACACACACACACACACACACACACAGCTCACACACACACACACACACACACACACACAGGCTCACACAGAAAGTCTTTGGTTTGTTGATACAGCATGACCCTGGTGGAAAACAAGGCTCAGGGAAGAGCTGGGGGTCACTGCAGCCATCACAGTGGAACAGATATTATTATGCTCTCTATCTACTACAGCAGCAGCCAGCTAGCACAAATTGCTGTCTAGTCAATTATAACACATGCTTAATGATGACATATATTAATGCCTTAGCTATGCATCTAATTAACTTCGGTATTAATACCTCTGACAATTTGCAGTTCATATGAAGTTTTATCTGGACGAATGAGAGATTCACAGTCAGCTTCACAATTGGGTAAATTCAGCTGGTAATTTCCTTTTATCTGCATTTCCCTACAAATGTGTCCTCTGCTGAGTGCCATGTGCAGATACAAGAGCAGTAGGTCAAGTGAATCTCTACAGCATAGAGCCAGTTTTTCTGCTAGCATATGTAATTTTGAAAAGCCTCAAGATACTTCTAATACAACTAACTTTGTTAGTAATACTACCTGTTTTTCTGGTGGTCAAAATGTTATTTTATAGTTTTTAATAGTAAAGACAGTCAAATAAACAACTGTACATGAATGTTAACAGGGTTAAACAATCACAGGCTGCTAAAATACATTGCATTTGGCTAAAAAACAATAAAAAAAGTCATATTTGGATGAAAATCTGAGCACAGTTCTGGTGCAGGTTATGTGTACCTTGCTAACATGTTTTCATCCTGTTTAATCTCTGTTTATATCTATCTATCAGCTCTCCATCTCTCACCTTTTTGGTTCCGTACATGACTTCAAGGAAGCGCTGCTCAGCATCCTGGAACCTTTGGTCCAAGATGGACACCATCTTCCTAACCACCTTCATTATCATGTAGTTGTTGAGAAGGCTGCAAAGACAGTATCAAATTCTTTATTTTGTTTGCCGTTTTCAATTCTGTCTGATGAATACTTGCCAGAGAAATTTGGAGTAGGTGGAGTTTCCTGTGTGTACTATGTAAATACTATGAATAACTTCAGGAAAAGCTCCTTGAATTGCTTTGGTTGCCTTGTCTTTTCTTTCTTATGTAATTTACAACATCACAGTTACGTGTGCACGATTGAAATCAAACGTTGATTTAAGTGAGGCCAATTAAGACTCAACTGACCCAAAAAACAAGGAATAAGCAATGACTTTATCAGTGGATCAGGCCAACAATGAGAACTATATAGACTCAACCTGCAAATTTTCGGCTCATTATTACATGTTTTTTGGCCTCACTTGAAGTAACAGGAAGCAGAGACATTTACATTGCTGAACTTGTTAAATGAAATATAACCCATATTAAATTCCGGATTGTAAGACTGTAAAAGTGTCTGACCTTTTATTTGTATTAGTAATGAGGTCAGAAACTTTTTGGAGGTATTCCTTGGCGTAAACAACCACTGGCTCGGACTCATTGAGCGGCACAGGAGCAAACACCTCATTGAGATATGGTATCCAGTCCACTGCAGGAGCCAGAGTCTACAAAGACACGGATAAAACACAAATGAAGAAACCCTGACGCAAATTAGTATAATATCTATGTACTTCCATGGAGAGACGTCCTCACATGAATTACATACTGATGATTGATTTGATTCAACAGTCATGACACATCTGTAGAAAATTATTTTAAGCACTGTGAATGCTGAACAAGTTGATTCCCTAAGTAGGGGATGAAGCGCTTCACTCCTGATTGACCTGAACTGGCCTCCTGATGAGCATGACACTGCAGCAATAGTGTCATGGGAAAAACAACTTTAAATATGCAACTACTAGTAAGCGATGGGGAAGGGGATACATTACAAATACTGCTCATGTGAGGTGCTGTAAATGGCTGATATTTTAGAGCTAGGAGTTAGGAAGTGGCAAGGTCATCACTCACTGTTAGATCTTTGGCCTGCATCTTATGGTAGATGAGCTCCTCGTCCCTTCTCTCCTCCTGGGGAACTGTGATATTGGCCAGGGTAGTTTCGAATTGCAAAATCTCCTCCATCAGTGATCGAGAAGTCTCCTCCGAGCCCCCCAGAAGGACCCCCAATTCCACCAGGAAGTCAAGGTATGCTGTCAGATACTATGAAGTAGGTAACACAAGTGGGAAGGTAGGGGTGGAGATGGATAAAATTCAGTTAAGATAATAATCCTAAACTAAGCAAAAACAGGCCAAAACGCAAAGTTATGTTCCTGGAGCAGAAATATTTCCCCTTCATTATTTCTCAATCTTCTCTCCAAGTGGGGTAAGATCTGTAATGAGCTTTTGGGTATTTCCCAAGTCTGCATGAAAAGAAGAGTCTTTTTACTTATTACAAAGGCATTTCCAAATTCCCAATCTTAAATTTCTGATCTGACCTTATTTGGTTTCAGTATCACAATACTAGTACTGTTTTCAAACCACCTACAGACATTTTAGCCAGTTTAGCCATTGTGAGACTAATTTCATGCTGTGACCAAAACCCTATCATACCTTTTGGTTTGCTGTTTTGTTGAGGTAGTAATCCCGCGAGGGTAGTCCCAGGCTGGATTGATCAACCTAGAGTTAAGAGCAACATCTTATGACTTTGAGTTCACACTGTATTTAAACACTGACAAGCAATCCTGTGTTTTCATTCCAGCTTTGCCTGCAGCATGTAGACCAAAAAGCAGCTTGATAAAGATTGTATCTGCAGCACTGGCCATGGTCTCATGACATCCTAGAAAGGAATGATCCCTCATGTCAAAATGTAAATATGAAATGTAAGACCTCTGGGATCATGTGATTAGAAACGGGAGGAAAACTTTCGCTGCATAGCGTTTTAAATGTAGGAATATAATTTTGTAAAAGTAGCTTGGAAAGGAATCTGAGACTCCCTTACCTGGATAATGTTACTGTTGGAGTTTTTGGAGTCAGTGCTGACAAACACAGTGAAGAATGGTGAGGTGCGAAAGTTGGCTGACACTGCACGCAAAACCTCCTGGAAGTTGTCCTTGTCCCAAGGGCCAGTCAGGGCCCATCCTCCTGTCTGAAACACTCACCATTAGGCAGACATTCACAGACTGCTGTTTGCATGTGTACAGAGGCACTTCACAGAGAAATGGATTCTTTCAAGAGAAATAAACATGGATTGAAATGTCGAATGTATGAGACTCACATTAATAGATTAACATACCTGATTGATGAGCTCTTGTAGTGGCTGAGCCCCTAATGCCTCGATCTTGGCCTCACTCATGCAGGCCTGGTAATATCGCTGAGCCTTTTCCTCGGCTTTACTCAGACCCTTTATCGTTGTGTTTTCTGCAAAAAAGAAAAGCAAAAAAATATATATTGTTTTCACCCAGCTCTGCCAAATGAGCCAGCAGAAATATAATACATCTTAGTTCTGGACAATGGTAACTGAGGCTACTAAACTCTAACAAGGGACCTTACCTAATAGATGCTTCATCACAAGCATGTTGCGTTCCCATAGATTGCTAAAAGGACCCCAGCGTGATTTTCCCTCAGGCAGCGGGTTGTTCTTCACCCAGCCCCCACATGCAAAGTTATAGAAGTCATGGCAGGGGTCTACAGAACGGTCCAGGGCCCCCATGACCGCACTGGCCACAGTAATGCATGGCTCCGTTAGGCACAAACCAGGGTGAGCTGCAGGAATAAAGACAGAAAAAGTTTATGTACAGATACTTCTGTTGTAAGGAATTGGCTTCACCAGCCCCACTATGCAGGCAACACTATCTATCCGTTAAAAACGTAACACATTTTTTTGCGACCACTGTGGATAATCCAAAAATATTTCACGGTGGGACATCCAAACATACTTGTGGGTTTTCAGTGCATCTGGAAACCATTATTTTTGAGGTAAATGCCAAGATATACAACCTGAGGAGAAAACTTCTCCTCCTAAAAATCCAGGAGAAATAAATAGCTGTGGATGTGGTGGCTCAGGTCCTTGTCTTGAAAGGAAGCAATGTCACAGGTCAGTCATCGCCAACTCACTATTTAATTGTCTGAATAATGTGTTGACAATACATATACAAATGGGCCAGTGCCCTGTCTTCAAATTTCCTATGAGGCTGCCCTCTTATTAAACCTGAAAGACATGTGATCTCAGAGCTCATGTACTTACTCTAACTCTACTCTTTGCTCCTATTTTGAAGAAAAGGCTAGTGGAAAGGAGAATCAAATGGTGGGAGAGGGGTTGTGTCGGCCATATATTAAGGAAACCATTTATTTGCAGCAGAAAATCCCTGACAGGGAACCCACAGGACAAAAGGAGGGAGCCCAGAAACACCTGTGCACTCATGGAAATGGAAGAATGGACAGAAAGGAAAGAATTAGAAAACCTTTAAAGACGAGTTGTTCTGACGTTTTGAGAGTAAAGTTTAAGTCAAGTCACTTTTATTTTGAAGGATTCAGACAGAATGTTGGTTAAGGATACTGTGCCCTGGCTTGATTACCTGCCTTAATTTTACTTGCAAACACTTTTTTTCTTTTCTGAGGATAATCCAAGAGGCTGACAAGCATTTTGGGAGTGGTGCTCTCTAGAATATTGAAGAGTCTGTTGGGGAAAAACTATTTGAGGAGCAATCCCTGGAGGTAAGTGGGGTAATTCTTGGTATGGGCCAGAACAAATCCAGGGGACAATACAAATCTAGTGGCTGAGTTCACTGACGTAGGATCATTTTCACTGTCAATCCTTATAAGGCATAAAACAGACACAGAGACTACACTCTGGCCAGTGAAGAAGTGAGCACTCTAAGGAAAATCTATCCTTGTTCCTTTTGTTATTTCAAAGTGTGATTTGTCATGGGGTGGTGAATGGGAGGAAGTGGCATTTCGTTTCCCTTAGCAAATATGAGGAAATCAACATGAGAATGAGAATTTGCCTGGAAGTGTGATTCATGTGATTGTATTATGTGATTGTATTTTATTTGTGTCTTGTGTGTAACCATTCTGCTTTTGTGCTGCCATCTTGCCAGGTCACTCTTGGAAAAGAGATTTTAAATCTCAATGAGTTTTTTTTGTTTGTTTGTTTGTTTTTTAAACCTGGTTAAATAAAGGATATTATTATTATTATTATTATTAAGTGATGGTTAATCCTTAGGCCTTCTGCCATGATACTCAACATCGCAGGAGAGTTGTATAGTAATGCCAGTTTAGCTGAAGAATATGACATTCATTTTGAAAATATAATCTTACGCTTCACATAGCACAACGTCACAGTTTTATTACATCAGGAACAGCTTCCTAATATTAAGCTGCACTGTGCAATCTGAGCATCTGAGTCCACGGAGTATTTTAATTGTCTCTTGAAAATCAAGTCATCTCCTCACCTTTAGCTAAACAGACAGTATATACCCTCTGTTATCCAAGTGGATTCAGTAAGTGAAAATAGCATGGGATAAAAGCTTTCACCTGGATTCACCTGACACAGACAGCTGGCATTCAGTGTATATTATCATAGCATAGTGTGTAGTTTTGAGAGAATTTCAAACTCACTCTGTTTATAGAAGATCCCAGCTGTGATGAGAGATATGAACAAACCAATAGACAGGGCACATGTTAAAAGCAGCAGTCTCCTCTCTCTCTGTGTCCTCTCAGCCCAACATGTTGGGCCATGGCCATGCCGCAGAGTGATCTGCACACCACACAAAAACGTGTTAGTGCTTTATTTAATCCACTGAATGAAGAGGTTCAACATGATTAAAAGACATGAAACAAGAAAACATATGTAACAAAGATATACAGAGGGTGTTACCACAGAGTAAGGAAAATATTGCGTCAAGTATAAAGTTTCTCAGGGATTTCATGACAGATTAAGTTTCTAAGCACAATGGTTTATGCATTGCAGTGCCTTTCAACCCTCCTACACAGAGAAGGCTGTGCGTTTTTCTATTGTTCCTTCTCTTCTGGTTTAACGTGTTCCTGATTACAAAAAGACACAAAGATGGTGCTGAACCGTATTTGCTGCTTTAATGGTTTACCTGTCACCCCAGAAAAACTCGAGAAAAAAAAAGCCTAAGGAGTTAACTGAGGTCAACAGATAAGCAAGCAGTAGACATTCACCTCTACCAGAATAATTTACCATGAGCCAGAACAGGAGTAAACTCTGTGATGCACATACTATTTTTCAAGGTGGTTGAAGGTCCTTTATTGGTGTTCAGCAATTTCATTTCCTCTTTTTATTTAATCAATGACTGGAGCGGTGGATCTCAAACTAGCATATCCTAAATCGCCATTTCCCTGCCAGACATCCAGCAGCACTTTCTGAACAGAATAATGCTTTAGTGAGAGTAGCCAAGGAAACTTATTTCACACTGGAGTGACTCCAAGAGCCTCTCACAGCTCTTTTGCAAGCCACAGCTGGCACCCAGGGTGATCATATGGTGTTGGTGGCGTAAATTAATATCTTGGACCGCATATTATAACTAGTGAAAATCAATTAACCCAGAGGTGTGCCGGATCAGATTTACTGCTATTAGCTAAGCTGAGAGTTCAACAGTCAAACTACATAAGTCTAACTCAAATGCCAAAGCCACTGTGGCTTCTTAATCCTTGGCGCTCAGCAGGTTGGGCTGGGTTGGATTTAGCTCTATTTCTGAGTGTAATTGAGAGAATCCCACTGCCAAGCCCGTGCAGCTCATAACCGCGCTGTTATCGCAAACCACATTGATATCGAAAACCACACTGTAATACCCTGGAGACCGCAGCAAAATGATGAAGGGAAAATTATGTTGAATTCTTGAATTCAAGCACTGCATTTGGACTCTACAATGATATTCCTAGCCAAATGAAAGTATCTTAGGAATGGTTTGAAGAAGCTCAGGTCCTTATTCTCAGCTTCAGAGTACAAAAAAAGGGCTGAAACTGTTGAAGCTCAGGCTGTACCAGCTTCCCCTTAATAATTTGTAAGTAAGCAGAGGAAGCTGTTAAAACAATCAACACATCTCATCAGTCAGTAATTTGCATCTTATGAAACACACAGTGACTACAATGCACATAAAACACTAGCTACAAACATACAGCAGACTAGAAGACTAGCCAGAAATGTGATGCAGCTGCACAATGTTAAAAACTCTCTGCTTTGATTTGTTAGAAGTTACATATAATTAGTGATGCGTCATTTCAGCTAGCTTGTTTCTATGACAGTCGAAACAGCAGCAGGATATGTGTACAGTATGCTGTGTATTTCCAACTCATGTCACTTCTCACTGCTGGATATCACAAACACTTCTGTTACAATGACAGCTGGACTCTCTGCTGAGACTGGAGATGATTCTACCCAAATCACAGTGTGTTGCTTGTTTTGGGGTCTGAAAACCTGTGCAACAACTAAGTGGACATGTTGACCTACTTAGCATGAGCAAGATGGGTGTTAAAACCCACCCATGCAAATAATCTAGACAAAAAGGCTGGTAAAACCATATGTGGATAACATACAGTCAGTCAAAAGAGTGCTATTTTATGGTTTCATAACGTTAGAGTTTATGGACCAAGTCAAAGTGAGAGTTATAACTGAATCAACAGTAGTAATAGCATCACCATTTTTTACCTTACATACCACTGGCTGTAGAACACCAATAAAATTATTTGTTTTCATCCAACCTTTAGCCAAGCCATCATTTAATTATGTATCAACAGTAAAGTAAATACCCTCCAATTATTGAGCTTCTTGCATGTTAAACATCATAGCACAGCTTGAAGCATCTGCTCTGCAGGTTGGCCTCTGCAATACATTATGGAAGATTTTTGAAGCCTGAGCCGACAAAGTAACCTGTTTTATATCAGCAAGAGGAGAAAATGCAATACTTATATCCAAAACAGCATATCAAGCACTGACTAACTGATCTTGTTCCAAGCTATGCACAGACACTTATGACAGCAGTATTTACTGCGTTTCAACACAAAAAAACTTTTAAACTAAGCTGATGTACAATAGATCTGAGGTCTGTGCAAAAGCAACACAAGGACAGAAACATAGCCCATCTGACGAGGACATGTTTCAGTGTTATACAACATATCAGTATAGAGTTTTTAATATGACTGAGCACAAGTTTCATTTTACCATGGTGGCTGCACAATTGCCTCGTAGCTGTAATTTAGATGATTTTCACATTTTGTCTTAAACTTTGTGGGGTCTTTATAGGTAAGACATGGATTTATGATTCCAGGCGACATGAAACCTAAAACAACATTTAAAAAATTCATCAACAACAATCTACAAATGAGGCTGTTCTGAAATTCCTGAAAACACCACGTTCTTGAAAATAATCTGACTGGAACATTATGTATATTTAACACAGGGTGTAAAATATGACAAAGACTGTGAAAACATTTTTCATAGTTCATAATAACAGAATAATAACTGAGGCCATAGTGGGTCCATATGAAGACTTGACACATATCAATCATAGCTTTTGTATTTCTCTCACAGGGTGCTTGTCTGTTTACCTGCATGGGTGATGATGGGTAGATGTCATCGCTGGTAGAGTCCACGAGGTCCTCCTCATCCAGGGTGGCTCTTTTATATGTAGACATCTGAAAAGTCAAATGCAGAAAGGACTCCCTCAGTGCTTCCATGCTCTTTCTTGACCCCTCTCGTCTCTCACTGATGTGTATGTGAGACAGACGGACTGTGTGACGCCTATTTCTCTGCAGCCTCTGAGACTTCAGGATAGGGTTTGCCACTATAACCCATCAGGAAGAATCTGGTTTGTCTGGTCTGAGTTGTTCAAGTCATATAGTTTGTTCACTGACAACAAGCTTCCATACCCTCTCCTTTTGATTTAAAAGCACATATACCTCCAGTCTACCTCAAGAACAAATCTCATAAGCCCCATGGTTTCTGTCACAGACCCTGGGGGGTAAATCTCATGGTATCATCAGATTTCACTCCTTGAAAATCCCAGAGAGAGTTCCTTATGGCTCCTGCCTTTCCCTTCCTCCTTGCCAGTCTTGTAGCTCTCCCTTGGTCAACTCTTTTATGGACTTCCTCCTCAGCCCAGTCTATGCAAACACGAGACGCGAGAGAGAAGACGGAACTTGTGAAAAACAGGAAGGAGCACTGACTTGATCGACTTACGTGACTGAGTCTGTGGAAGAGATTGTGTGTGTGCGTGC
>OMLB01035766.1:4577-25788 GCA_900302555.1 Myripristis jacobus | reverse complement strand
ATTTGAGGGCAGAGATGGATGTTGTGGATGTTGCTGTCTGCACTGTACCCTACCTCGCTGAACGTTGTACTCTTAGCTTGCAGAGTGAAATCTGTAAAAAATCTCTTCTCTTCTCTTCTCTTCTCTTCTCTTCTCTTCTCTTCTCTTCTCTTCTCTTCTCTTCTCTTCTCTTCTCTTCTCTTCTCTTCTCTTCCCTTCCCTTCCCTTTCTCCACCTTCCCTGTCCCAGTATTAAAAACGAGGACCTCATCCTTCCTCATCTCTCTCTCTCTCCCCTCACTTCATCTGTAATTCCCCGGGGGGCCATAGAACAAATATACGTCTCCCACACGTTCTCCACCGTCAGGGCGGGCGACTGATGGCCACACGCAGGCAGACGACACACACACAGACACACTTGTGCACACACGGCGACGCAAAAGAACACAAACAAATGTGAAAGCACAGGCCGGGGTTCAGCTGTGATGGATGGCGGGTCTCTGGAAGAGAGTGAGGAAGAGAGAGTAAAATAGATGTATTTGCTTGCCCTCATTTCCCTTTGGTCTATGTTTAGTCTCACAGCACCACGATGGTCTGTGCTTAGATCTCAATTTATGCCTCTGTGTTTCACTGTCTGTTAGGGAAATACACACACACGGGCCTCCATAAAAAGTGCACACACCATCAGCCCCCCCGTGCAATAAAGGCCTCTTCATCATTCATTACTTGCGTCACCCCACTCCCTCCACTGCCCCTCCTTCCTCCTGCCCGGTGATGTCATCCGATACCATGAGAGAATGCGACCCACTGACCCTGATGCATTAGCAACCCTTATCCCCTTCTTTTCTTGTCTCCCTTCCCTATCTCCCTAGTACATTAGCATTAGTCCTACACATCCCCCACCGCCCAGCTCCACCCCCTTTCCTCCCGCTGAGACTGAACCGAGCCTTTGTCTCGGTCTCACTGGCAGACAGGCCTGATTCAGCCTGCAGTGCCCTCCTCAATCACATCATCTGTCTAGATCCTGGAGCACATCCAAACTCATGAGAGCCTTTCCTCCGTCACATAGAGAAATTTTTTTGCTAACTTGATGTGCAAGTCATCTTGCACTTACCAGAGTGCATTTAGGTGCAGGGGTTTGGGTTTTGGTGCAGGGGTTTGACTGGTTAACATAGGGTTCTCCAATGATGTCCCACCCATGACCCTGCCGACATAAAATCGTACTGCAATCCATGACTTGAAACCAGTGTAAATGGGTCACCACAACATTTTAATCCCACGTTTGGGACCCTGCAACAGTCCCAGGAAGTCATCGACCACTGACGAATGGGTCACCCACAAATTCGATGATGATCCGCATAAGACACAATGTTACAGGATATGCTCTGTATTTTATGAAAACAATGCTAACCTCTGTAACTCTAACCTATGTAATATGATAAATCCCCAATAAATCACCATCATTTGGATAGGACCTGAACTTAATGTTCATAGTGCGGCTGTAATGAGACACTGCTGGAATGCCACTGCTGGAGAAAATACTGTATTTCATGCAGGTTGTAGGATTGTGACACGTGTTAACCTGGAGGAGAATTATGCAAAGCAGGACCTCTGCTAATGTAAACAGTATCACCTACTTGTATTTTTTTCCGTGGGTAGCTTTGAGTAAAACCAAAAAAAAAATGCCATGCATGCTTAACGTAAAAGTTGCACTGGAGTTTGGCCTCTATGGAAGGCGGATGAGATAAAAACTGTCTTGCAAAATACTTCTTACCACAGCCACGTATTACCTCTCAACATTATAAAAACATGTGTTTAGGCGAGACCTGTCATTGTATTATCAAGCGCTTCGGCCAATGATGTTCCTTATATTGGCATGTCTTTACAAAGAATTGATAACATAGCATTTAAACACCTACATAGTGTATTAAAGCCATGTTGTATTGATGAACATATGAGTGTGTGACTACAGCCTTGTGTCACCATTTATTATAGTCACTTCTCTATCAAGTATGAAATTGATGGAAAATGCGGGGACACAGGCAAAAGTGCTGCTTTAACAGGTATTTTTTACACTTTATTAAGAGATAATGATGAAAATAATGTTTTTTGTTTTTTGCTCAATCAACCGTCCATAGACCTCATCACTTGATCAGTTTTTTTTTTATTTAAATATCTGAACTTGGGCTTTGTGCTACATTCGCTGACATTGGCCATCTTTAACAACACATTTTAATATACTGGCACTTTGGAAATTCACAAGAAAGCACAACTTGTCCGTCCTCATTCAATCCCATGTTTTGCCAAATTGTCCTACACTCAGCAGAGCTCTCAGCATCTCTTAAGTATAGGCTGCAGTTTTGTTAATGGCGTGTTGTGTCTGTGTGTCACAATAGTAGCAGGTCACATAGCTGTCACTCTGCTGGTGTACATGCTCTGCTGTCCCTAAGGACCAGCGACTCTTCAGGTTAGCGCTGCAGCTGTTGACTGGCATGTGGGAATGAGTGACAGGAGAGCCAGCCAGACGGACAGACACGGGAAGATGGGGAGTGATGGGAAAATGTGGGCAGCTAGAAAAACGAGAGAACCAAAGGAAGTGGGAGAAATAATGAAGAAGAGCAGGGCTGGGAGTCTGTTCACAGCACCGTAGGGTTTTCTCAGTTAAGTGAGACGTCACCCGGATACACTGCCACTCAGTGATCATTAATAAGTCAGCTGTTAAGAGAGCTTTAGGCTGTGTGTGTGTTTGTGTGTGTGTGTCCAAAAAAAGTCCAGAGTGGTAATCTGTTGAGGGTTTAAACATCCCTTTTCTCTTTGTGACTTGTTTCACGGCTGATTACATCAACAGGCTGCCATTGTTTCAACAGGCTAGCCGCCTTAGGGCATCTATAGTGTGTGTTTGTGTGTGTGTGTGTGTGTGTGTGTGTGTGTGTTCACTTGTGCTGGGTGGGGTTTTCCATGTGCTGTCCTCATTTATCATCCTAATTTTAAACATTTGATCCTTCTTTCATGTCATTCTAAGAGGTTGAATAAGGAATCATTTAAAGATGTATTTCCCTAATTGAAAGCCATATCCTGACTGAGATAAGTTAATAATGAATGAACACACGATAATGAATGTGAACAGTGACTGATAGATAAGGAAAACCTCATGTCTGTTTCAGCTGTTTTGTGGCATGACACAGCAAAATCTAATATTCAACCAGAACCAGCAGACCGGCTTCTCTAGAGCTTGTCTCCCTGTGTTGCGCCGTGCCGCTGCTCTGGTCTGTTTGATGGATCTGAGAGAGACTGTGGGAGGAAGGATGAGAGGAGAGACAAGAGAGAAGAGAAAGGGAGGAATAGCAGCTGTGAGGCGGCGCTCGTTTATTAATGAAAACAGGAAGAATGGATTGAGACACGCTTGGAAGGAGAAAGACAGGAAAACAAGCATCTGTGGAAGATGTAAATATTAGGGCAGTGGGCTGACATATAACTGTTTGACAGAAACAGCCCAAGACACACATGCACATACACATAGAGGAAGAAGGATGTTATGTCTCACTATGATGAAAATAACGGATAATTGTTCTTTCTATATGTGCATGTTTGCCAGGATTATCAGTCTTCTCCACACTGCACTTATCTCTGAGTTTACTAATGGAGAAATTCCAGGGTTAGAGAAAAAAAAAAACATCTCCTCCTTGGTCATAGGAGTAGTTGGGAAAGTAATAGCCCTGTCAAACATATGCAGCGCCCCGGACACACCACTAAACCCTTATGTCCCACCATGAGCATGAAACCGTGCACTACCTCAGCCGCACTTTTCATGAGGTTAGTAGAAGGTCACCTCGTTGAATTTAGCAATAGTGTGCATGGAGTCATTGGGCGGGGAGTTTCTGTTAAGCATTATGCCCCGTTTCTCTTCTTATCTCGGAGAAGATCTCCGTCTAAATCTTTGAAGCGCTCCCGTTTTGTAGAGTGCCTCTGTCAGAATGAATGTTTTATGAGCTGTGGGCTGCCGGGGGAGAATCGCTCTTTTCTATCTGCTCTGTTTCCTGCCTCGGTATAGATTAGCAGATTGAATTTCTCACACTACATATATTCTCCTGCAAATTGTCATTCAGTTTGTGCTGTCATTGTTTTCTATAGGCAGCTATTGGCCCCCGGATATCAGGAAATATGGTACTCTCCCAGTGGGACCCGCCAGTCTTCCTCTCCTGCCAGCACTGTAAGTCTGTGAGTC
This sequence comes from Myripristis jacobus, assembly GCA_900302555.1. Classification (NCBI taxonomy): domain Eukaryota; kingdom Metazoa; phylum Chordata; class Actinopteri; order Holocentriformes; family Holocentridae; genus Myripristis; species Myripristis jacobus. The sequence goes on along the minus strand of OMLB01035766.1, from coordinate 21,585 downwards.
AGTGTGATGCCTGGAAACTGGAGGGTGGATTTGTAAATGATCATGAAATGGAGAAAACCGTTGGTGTGGTTGATCAAATCCAAGGAAATTAAACTTGTTGGCCCTCTGCAATTTTTACACAGTTAACCTCGGATTGTTTTTGTCTTTCAGGGACACTGTCTCTACCACGGGGAGGTTCTGGGTGTGGACGGCTCAAGCGTTGCTGTCAGTACGTGCTCAGGACTCAGGTAAAAAAATAAATAAATAAATAAATAAATGACTCCACCAGATGTTGTAGATTAGAACGGGGGTTTTCAAACTTTTCCTAAGGTTTTCCGGACCTCCAAAATGGCCCTCATTAGGCGTGGACCCCTATTTGAAAGGAATTTGCCCAAGGGACCCTGTTAATGAAAAGATATTTTGATTCGTGTCAAAGGTGCACCATACAGATGTGAGGAGCCTTTAGACACAGCTGACAAAAATGTGGAACAAGCACATGTTTAAGTTGATTGTTGAGTCTGCAGGGTTTTCACCTCACAGCAGATCCAACTCGCTGATAGATGTGCATGCTTATTGCACATTCTTTGTTAGTTTTGCCTAAAAAGTGCTCACTTTAATCGGCAGGTTTGTATAGTGCACCTTTAGTTATTAAAATGTTTACATGTCATACTTGAACATTGAAAACTGATTTAAAGTATTGAGATTAAAACAATATGTTGAATACATACCTTTTTTGCATCATAGCAGTTTCTAATGAAATAAATTATAGTGATTATAGTTAACTATTACATTTTGCTGAGGAGTCCCTGGAAGCCCCCCCAACAATCAGTGGGAATCCCTGAGACCCCACTTTAAAAACCACTGGATTAGAGCTCTGATCTGTAAGCAGAGCGTGCACAGCCCGTGGGGTGATATTTGGGCCAAATTTTGAATAGATAAGGTGATGGTAAGGGCTCTGAGTCATATGTAGGGCAGTCCAGTATGTTAGTAGGTCAGCGGCTCCGGTGGTGGTTCACTGAGTGCAGATCCAGTGTTTTCTCCTGGTGAGGTTCCAGTGCAGCTGATATTTCCTGCTACAGAGGCTCAGAGAGGACAGGCAGTCAGCAGGAGAACAGGCAAGCATTGACAAAAAATCATAGCTCTGTGCGTGTCTGTGTGTGTGTGTGTGCGTGTGTGTGTGCACCATCATTGCGTTCCACTTCTGAAGGATGAGTGAATGAATACATCCTCCTATTAATGCACATTCTCTGGAGAAGTGCAAACACAGCATGGAGTGTGTGTGCGCACTCGCACAAACACACACTCTCATAACCTCGGGGGGGGTTTCATCTGGGAGAGGCATAATACTGGAGACATGTGGGTGTCCAACCTCTCCAGATGCTTTCCACAGCTGTTTGGCTGTGTGTGCATATGCATGTGGGTGTGTGTCGTTCTGTCCGTGCTTATGAATGTATTTGTGAAGCAGCCAGAGAGTTGTATACTATGACTGTGCCAGCTGATCATGTATAAACACCAGTAAACTGCCTGAGGCACGCGTCCCTGCATTCCACTCATCCATAACGCCAACACAGATTTACACTCAGATTTATATACACACTTTTGAACTCATCCTGTAATGCATTTGTCTCGATTTGACATGAAAACATATGGTTTTTCTCATGCATCGGTTTGACAATGCAATCAATCTTCAAATGGTGGGAGAAGATATTCAATCTGCTGCTTTTCTTGTTGTTAGTCAAAAGGATGGTGATCTTTTGATGCAATGGGAATGATGTTTTCCACGCGGTAGCATGACATGCACATAGAAAATGTATCAAATCATGACTCTGCGCAGGAATAACAATGATTTTCCCCAGCTTATAAGCTTCTGCATGTTTGTGTGGAACCACAAGGAGTGCCTTTGTTTCCCCAGGGGACTGATATCTCTGAACACCAGCGTCAGCTACCTGATAGAGCCTCTTCCTGTTTCCACGGATACACAGCAGCATGCTGTGTTCAGAGCTGAGAGCCTTCACCTACCCAAGGGTAGCTGCCTGCATCACCATGGTAACAAAGAGGAGGAGGAGGAGGAGGAGCAGGGGCTTAATACCTTCATCCATGGAATGATGACTCCACGGAGCGTAAGGGTGAGTTCAGACAGAAGGATGAGCAGAAATCACATGAAATATGTTCATATTTTCCACAAAGCAGAACAATATTATCACCACATGTTCAGATCTGTATCTAAGTCTCCTTTGTCCACTTCCAGGAGCGAAGGGACCTGAGCCAAAACATGAAGTATGTAGAGCTGCTGCTGGTGGCAGATAATGCTGAGGTAAGGACACTGTCATTTAACTGATTGGGGTTTTTTTTCAGAGCTGCAGTGAAGTGGGGGAGTTTGGGATGTGGTTAGTGGTCAGGGTGAGTCATGATACCACTGTCTTTATGTGTTCATATCCTAAAAATATTTGAATCTGTAATTAGATATGGGGCAAGACCTGGGTATGACCTCAACAAAGATATGTAAAATGAGGGTAAAAATCTTCTTTAATTACTTTCAAAATCAATGGTACAAAAAAAAGCTTGGAGCTCCACCATCACCCCAGTCGGGGGGAACAATAACAGTCAATTATGGGTTGCATTTTTTCTACTTTATACAATTCACAAAGGTAAAATGAATTACTCGGTTGCGGTATAAAAGAGGTTTTTCAAAGGTTTTGAGAAAGGTCATGAAAAGTCCCTGATCACGCAGTCATAGCTATGCACAGAAATATTAGGCTGATAGGCCCAGTAATATGCGAGATTAGCTGCGGATACAGATACACACAGACAGATACACGCAACCAAACACAATATCCCCTAAAAATAATGTTAATAATAATATTAATTATAACAACAATAATAACAAACCGGGCAAACCCCACCCATAGATGTAAGGCTGTCCTGATCACCCACAGGGAAATGTTTTATTAGCTGAAGTAATTATAAAGCGCTGATTCATGTCACATCCAGTTTTTCTTTAGAAGTTTGAAAAGTTCCCCTTTGATGTTTTGTGAGAAGATGTTTATCTGTGTGTGTGTGTGTGTGTCTGTGTGTGTGCGTGCATCTTCCTGCTTGTATGTGTCATTTCCAGTTTGAGAAGCACGGGCGTCATCTCGACAAGACCAAAATGAAATTACTGGAGGCCGCCAATTATGTTGACAAGGTATTCTTTTGGAGGATGTGTGAAAACCACATGCTGCATTATCATGACTATTTTTACTGCAGTGTCACTTTCATTCTCTGACTCTGTGTGTGTGTGCTGTTCCTGCCTCTGTGCCTTTGTCCATCCCTGCCTCAGTACTACAAGTCATTGAGTATCCGTGTGGCCGTCATTGGTTTGGAGGTGTGGTCGGACCAGGACAAGATCAACGTTTCCGACAACCCGTACAGCACCCTGGGAGCTTTCCTGGCCTGGAGGCGCAAACAGCTCCGCACGCTGCCCAACGACAACGCTCAGCTCATCACGTCAGTGCCTCTGCCTCTCCCTGCTTTCATCTCCCAATAGGAGTCCCGTTTATTTTTCTTTAACCCTCCCCCTCCCTGCCTGTTATCTCTTTCTGAGCCACCCTCACCCCCTGTCCTATGAAATAGATTCTCTCAAATGACTTCAGCTCGAGTGAGTAAGACTACTCCAGTAGCAGTTGTATAGCAGTGGGCTGGTGTCCAGCTGGAACTAACCAGTTCCATTTGTGTCTCCAGGGGGATGTCATTCCAGGGCACAACTATCGGGCTGGCACCTCTCAAAGCCATGTGCTCTGAGTACCAATCAGGGGGAGTCAACACGGTGAGAGGCTCTGAATAAACACTACCCCGCTGTGTGCACAGTGCAGGCCTTAGTCTTATGAAATGTAAATTAGAGATGGGGTGTGAATCTTTGTCTTAGCACTGATTCAGATCAATCCACAAATCACTATTTTGTTTTCTTTTTGTTTTGGCACAATTCAAAGTTAAATCCAACTGAGGGATTGTATCTGACCAGACGCATTCAATGAGTCCTGATATTAGGAACAACAGCACTTTTACATGTAACTTTATTTATGACTCCACTTTAATAACCTTTAATAACATTTGCTGCTGTATTTTACATTGAATTCTGGGGGGACTATTTGTGTTGGCAGATTAAATCAGTAAATCATAATCTGTTGCTACTTATTAAAGTTAGCTGATATACTGGATGTGATTATCTTCAGCGCTCGGCTTGTGGCCTCGTGCCTATGACCGAATCACCGTTGTGCGGATATTCAATATAACAAGAGAGAAAAAGAAAAACTTAACTGGCAAAAAACTTGCAATTCATAGTGTTCTGTCAGATCACCATAATTTTAGCATAATTTTAAATTTAAAAAAGTAAATGTAAGAATCATGAATGACTCGATTCAAAGTATTCCATATCAAATCAGGCTAAAGTCGGAGCGTTTCAATCTATTTATTTCTGTCAGCAAATCAGTTCAGTTGAATCAGCAGAATTTATAATTGATGCATCAGTGCAGTGAATGAGTCATTACACCCTCACAACCCCTGGATAGATAAATCGATCTCCTGCTCGCCATACAATAGACTTCCTCTGATTTTCCTGAAGTCATGTTTAACCTCTGACCCCTGACCCCTCTCTTGAACAGGACCACTCAGAGTCTGCGGTGGGTGTGGCTGCCACCATGGCACATGAGATGGGCCACAACTTTGGCATGAGCCACGACAGCACAGGCTGCTGCCAGGCGAAAGCTGACGACGGAGGCTGCATCATGGCCGCCGCTACTGGGTGGGATGCACAAATTAACGGCACTGATTAAAATCATGTCAACAGTCATTACGGAGATGCTGTGCGTGAATCATGTCTTACTTGATTTTTTTTTTTTTACTCCTTGCTCCAGGCACCCGTTTCCACGTGTGTTTAATTCCTGTAACCAGAGGGAGCTGAAGCGCTACCTGAGCTCTGGAGGAGGGAAATGCCTCTTTAACCTGCCCAACACAAGAGCCATGTATGGGGGGCAACGCTGTGGCAACGGGTACCTGGAGGATGGAGAGGAATGTGACTGTGGAGATGAAGAGGTAAGAATGCCTGTGTATGTTAAAAGGGTATATTTGACATGTGCATTTATCAGCACTGATGATTTTGTTGTGTTGTGTTGCGTAGGAGTGCACCAGTCCCTGCTGCAATGCCAACAACTGCACTCTGAAAGCTGGAGCTGAGTGCGCCCATGGGGTCTGCTGCCATGACTGCAAGGTACTGCCATTAAAATCTGTTAAAGCGCTTTTTTTTTTCTTCTTCCTCTTTTTTTCTTCTTTTTGTCCTTGCCTTATAGGGAGTGTCAACACCATGACACACTTGGCTGTCACCACTGAACACAGTTAACAAAAAGAAAGCCATTTTACAACAGTCATTCTAAGTGACTGGTGTTTTTTACATTTTGCTGTTAATATTTGATGCTTGTATTTAGGATCCTTAGACCTTGAATCACTAATTCAAACAAGAAATGAATGCACATATCATATCATACAACAAGATTCCTGTAACCAGATCTCTTTTTTTGGTTGGTAATGCCTCTCTAGGACTTTATTCTCCCAATTCAAATGCTGTCACTCTACTGAATGGACATCACCAGTTGTTATCACCTAATCAGAATTATCTAAATGCAGTTGTTAAACTACATAGGATTTCTATTTCTGGAAAACAGTTTAAATTATCATAACTAAATCTCAGTATCAGTATCTATAGGCAAAAGCTTTATCTTAATTTGATACACGTTCTTACATACTGTATCTTGTTATGTATATGTTGCCTTGAGTCCCACAGCTGCAATGATAAGGAAAGTGCAGTGTTTATTCACTTGTTTACACTTGTTTTTCTGTCTTCTCAGTCACAGAGAAAACCTTTTATTGCAGCCAAACAGGTTTTTGCAGCCAAGACTGGATGTTGTTGTTTTTTGAGCTCATCAGCAAACAAATATAATGAGAGCTGCAGACAGTATTTACCTTCTCTAATATTTGCTGTAAACACTGATTATTTTCAAATGTTTATGGTTAGGGTTGGCAGTAAGAATGATCTCACAGTCATGAATAAGTTGTGTTCGTTCCTTTGCTGTGTAGTCACACAATTTAGCCCATCTCGTTTATTTGCAATAGAGCTTGTAGTCCCTGTGCATGTAATTATCAGTGGCTAGCTTCAGTCCAAAGAGTTCGCTGACACTGAAACATGAAACGTTTTCTGTTTAGAGCCTAGAATCGCTGACATGACGTGTGGATTTTCCTCCCTGCTTTTTATGCGCGATCACAGTTCACATCTTGTTTTGGATGTGTGTAACAACAGATCGAGGCTTGTTGCTTGTCAGTTTGTTCTTGCTGGAGTGAGAGAGGCAGGATATACCTCTGCTCTTCAATCGATTCCTCTCCCATCTCAAGAAAAGGTTTTCCCCCGGGCCTTGATCGGCAGTAAATTCATTCTCTCGGCTGACGTACACAAGGAGAAAAAAAAACACAGACCATCATGGAGGAGTTCATCCTTACATCCTAGTCAGATAGATGCAAACAGGAGTTCTTTGACATGGTTTTGATGAATTTTCATGTTAACCTCAGGTACTAAGGCTGGGCAATATGGACAAAATAAAATAATACAATATCTTTTAACCGAATACCTTGATATTGATATTGTGATGATGTTGTAGGGATGACTACTGGTGCTTTCATCAGATGTTTACACACAAGAGATTTTTGCTAAACAGTCATCAGTAATGTGGATATGATGGCGAAGCAGGTAGAGACAAATAACAAAACAGCTAGAACAGTCTAATAAGTTCAGAAAATTGCATCTCTTTACTGTAATGCAGCCTTTAAAACAAGGAAAAGACACCACTTAATATCTGAAATCCCAGACGATGACTAGTTTTACATCACAATATCAATAAGATATCGATATATCACCTAGCCCCATCAGGCACAGAGCAAATGTCTGTACAAGTAGTCAGTTTTTCCTTTTTTTCAACATCTATTTCTCTTCAATTTCAGCTCTGCTCCTCTGTTTTTCAGTCCGTCTCCTCCATCATTGTCCAGATGTCAGTTTCTCCTGTTGTCTGCTAAATTGCCTGGTCGCTCTTCATCTCTCCCTGTGAAGCTTAAGAGCCCAGGTGTGCTGTGCCGTGCCCCGTCGGGGCCCTGTGATCTGCCAGAGTACTGCGATGGGAAGGCCGAGTCCTGTCCTGCCAACTTCTACCTGGTGGACGGCACGTCCTGTGCAGGCGGCCGGGCCTACTGCTACACCGGCATGTGTCTCACCCTGGAGCAGCAGTGCCAGTCCCTCTGGGGAGGAGGTGAGGAAACTGGACGCTGATGCTGAGGAGATGTTTTTATAGCGCCGATTTACATAGTCAGTCAGCTGTGTTCTAGAATGTAATAATCACCAATTTTTAAAAATGACACGTATTCATTCAAAGCTGTTTAAAAAAGCAATGCATAATTCAAATATACAGATGATCAGTCCTCAGAAATGTTGGGTTTGATAAATAATTTATTTAATCCATGAATAATCCATCATATTAAAAGCCCAAATTGAAAAAAAAACGCCTGTACTGTTAAACTGCCTTCACTCCACTGCTGCCTTGGTTTACTTTTTTTTTTTTCTTTTACTTAACACCTTTTCTAAAATTTGGAGGATAATCTGAATTTGTAATATTTAACTAAGAGCACAAAGAGACAATGTAGATTGAATTATGATGCATGAAGAAATTTCCATAAAAATCAAATTACAGTGTTTGCAAATTGAGGTTTTTGTTCTTATATACTGGATATTTTATATATTTCCACTCACAGCCTGAGATCGAATGCTGGCTAACTTACTGCCTCGCATTTGAATCAAAAAGAAATATGGTCAGTCGGATTTCTGCTTTAATTCTCCCAGAATCTGGAATAATCCATAGTACCTCTTAATATCCATTGTATGCAATGTCTGCACACATCTTCAGGAAACTACTCAAAACACATTTCTATGATCTAGCGTTTTATTAAGTCATGCTTTTTTTACACTGCACCTGAAGTTCTTATATTGCTATTTTTATATCACTATGTTTTATTATTATTTTTATTACTCCTCCCTGATACACTTTGGTCTCATTCATTTTTATGTTTTTAGGCTTTTATGCTTTTTATGGTTTTACACTTCCTCTTTTTTCTTATAGCTTTTTATGTCCTCCTCTTCTTTTTATCTTAAACTGCATTTTTATTATAGCTTCCATTTATGTTTGCCTTTAAAGTTTTTATGAAAAGCAGTTTGAGCCGCATTTTATATATGAAAGGTGTTCTATAAACACCATCATTATTATTATTAATGCTTTATGATATGACGGGTTCATAAAAATTACATTGAGATGATTAGCATAAATGAAGCCAAACTCTGCCGGATCAGTATGCGAACATAATCCCCTTAAAATCATCAGAAAAAGATCCAGTTCTTTATGAAGTATGCCTAAACCAAGCCTTTAAAATTCACCACCATCCAACCGTCTGTGAGTTACACAGTTTACTGTAACACTGACCGCGCACCAGGTCAGAGGATTAGGGATTGTTATTGGACGAACTCCATATTCCCTTTCACGTTGAGGCAGAGCTTCCCTGGAGAGGCTTTGTAGAACCGTAGGAACCTCACAGAACAGTATGGGACACCATCTGCCCTTCATCACTGGCTCACATAACACTCTGTGGGTATGTGTGTATTTATGCGCGGGTGTGTGCAAGCATGTGCCTATACTGTATGTGCACGTGCGCTGCCGTGTTTATGGTTCTCTGTGCATTCTCTGTCCTCCGGTCACAGATGGCCGTCCTGCCCCGGACCTGTGCTTTGAGCGAGTGAACGAAGCCGGGGACTCCTTCGGGAATTGTGGCAAAGACCTGCTCGGGAACTACAGGGGCTGCAAGGACAGGTGACGAGCGAAACATTCAGCAACACCCACAAAACACCAAAGAGGGAAGCTGGCCACACTTAACAAGAATCAGGTTTTATGTGTTAAAGGAATAGTTCACCCAAAACACACAAGAAAGATATTTTCCCACTTACTCTTAGTGCAGTCTGTCCATTCAGATGATTCTTGTGTGATTTGGCGAGGTTTCCAGTCTCCTGTTGTCTTCACTGTCTCCCGGTATTGTTTTGTGAATCTCAAACCATTTTGTCGGTGTTCCTCTGCAGCAAATAGTTCCAATGAAACTGCTCGCCCCAAAGGCTGTGGATTATCTCAGGTATCCATGCCATTGTTTTTGGAAAATTGCCGTTGCTGTTGAGTTTTTCCACATGTAAAAACTCACATTTAGCCGCATTGTACTTGGCACTGGGAGACTTTGAAAATCACAGAAACCTTGACAGACAGAGCACCCAGAAACTATCAGGATGGACAGACTGCACTAGAGACAATTGGGAAAAGATCTTTATTTTGTATTTTTATTTTGAGCGATCGATTCCTTTAAAGCCTGACTGAGCTCAGCAAACTGATGGTGAGTGCTTCTGTATTTTTCATACCAGAGATGCCAAATGTGGGAAGATCCAGTGTCTGAGTTCAGCCCCCAAGCCCATCGAGACCAATGCTGTTCCCATAGACACCACAATTCGCCTCGGCAACAGGAGGATCCTGTGCAGGGGGACTCATGTCTACCGTCCGGGCCAGGGGGACGAGGGGCAGGGGGATACTCTGGACCCGGGCCTTGTCATGACCGGCACCAAGTGTGGCGACGGTTCGGTGAGGACTCGATGATCTACACGCAGATTATTTTGTCGTGGTTTTGTTATGTAATCTGTTTTGTACTTAATGCAGATGGCTTGCTTTCTCTCTTTCTTTCTCTGACACTCTCTCTCTCTCTCTCTCTTGCTTATTCACACCACATTCATTCAACAGCTTTGTTTTGGAGGGGAGTGCCGCAATGCATCTTTTCTCCAGGCGGACGAGTGCAGTGCCAAATGCCATGGACATGGGGTGGGTTTCTAAGTGCCAGAGGAAGGATAGATCTGCTGCAAAGAGAGAGTTCTCAGGTGTCATGGGGAAGGTTTGGCTGTCAGCCCACTGAGATTATGGACAACAAAATGGAGAGTAGCCTTGGATTCTTGTCTTGTTATAGTGACCTTGAATTACCGAAGCAGACATAAAACTTTCCCCAGTCAGATACCTGTAGCCGGTGATGAAAAAATACTCACATCCTTTTTATTTAAAGCAGCAATACATTATGGAAAATATCTCAAGTAACATTTTGAATGCAGAACTTTTACTGAAATAAAAGTATAGCCGCATTGGCAGTAAAATGTACTTAAGTATGGACAATAAAAGTTGTCATGTTGAAGAATGTCTCCTTTCAGAGAGTTAAATTATTTACACAGTAACCTGCAGGAAGTTTTCTGATGTTGTACCTCTAACTCCTGCTGTTTGCTCGTCTCAGCTCTACTAATGCATCATTCTTATGATGTGCATGTAAAAGCTTAAACTCCTCAGTAACTAGTACAGCCAACAACAACTGCAGCCATCAAATAAATGTAGTGCAGTTAAAAATGCAATATTTCCCTCTGAAATGTACTGTACAGTAGTGCTGTAAAGTTATACTGACTCACAAAATGGAAATATACAAGTAAAGTGCCAGTACTTCAAAAGTGTATTTAAGTGAGTAAATGTTCGTTGTTACTTTCTAGCTCTGCCTGTAGATGAATCTGTCGTTATGGCATAGTGAATATAAATAAGAAAAAAACATGAGTGAATATGCACAGTGAATATAGTCCTGTTTATTAACATTTTTATCAGTCGGGGTCAGTAATATAAACTATGTATTCCATGTATTTAGAGACTTTGAATAGAGACAATGGAGACATAAATTCTATAATTCTTATATCTTGCCAGCTGTGCAACAACAACCACAACTGCCACTGTGACTCGGGCTGGGCTCCTCCTCTGTGTGACCAGGAGGGGGCAGGAGGGAGTCTGGACAGTGGACCAGTCATCAGACACAGTGAGACACTTGATCATCTTGTTGCCATGTACTGCTTTAATATTTTATATCATGTAGGTGCTGATTGAGTTTTTTGGAATGACAGCATATTTTGTATTTTTATTGTTTCTGACAGGCAGTCTCCTTCCAGCCCTGTTACTCCCCCCTCTGCTCCTTTTTGTGGTTTTGGCCGCTGTTGCGCTCTGGTACTGCTACAAGCATAAGCTCCACCCACTGAAAACCTCCACTCCATCTCCAGCGCCAAAGTATGCAGCTTCTCAGCAGCCGATATATACTAATAATCTGTGGGTTGGTTAACATCAGTAAGCAGCAGATGTCTCTCTGGATTTCAAGCCTCCCTTTGTTATAGATGTATAAATGATGTGTCTGTTCTTGTGTATTCAAACCCCTCAGTTCCTCAGTCTCAACTGAAGCCAAGCCTCTCCATGCTGATGGCCATGCCACTGGTCATGCCAACCCCACATTCCTTCTAAAGCGACAGGACTCAGACCGCCTGGTAAATACGACCCCTGATGCACTACCCTGAACTAGGGTTGGGCAATTTGGCCAAAAAATAAATTTTCAGTTTTTTTTTCAAACTTCAGACAATTCATGATTTTAGTCTAGATGTTTCTTGTTTTTCACAAACTACCACCACTATCTGATGGGAAGCTTTGCAGGCATCATCATGCCATCATGTGACTGGTGATTTGTGCATGTGTTTCTGGGCATGCACATTGTATGAGTGATTTGGGACATAATGCAAGGGACAAGTGCATTTGTCCCTTGCAGTCTAAAAAAATCATGGGCTGTCCAACCGTTGCACTGTGGAGTGAAATTTCTATAATACAGTGGACATGCACATTCCACAGCAGTACGTGCTGGTAATGCACCTCAAATTCTCATTACCAGCCACTGTTAGAAAGGAAGAGGTAGAAGAACAAGAAGGCTCCAGCATTCAGATGCAGCCTGGTCTAGTTGTTTATCTTTTGACCTTCAAAATTCAAATGAGTCACTGATCTTTTGTGTGGTTCTGTTCATCTACAGGGTAAGTCCAGTCCTCGTCCAAGCCCGTCTTGCCCAAGTCGGCCCAGACACGCCATCGTGCGTCCCACTGTGAAGCCTCCTCCTATACCAGCCTACGCTGTAGGGCACAGGGAAAAAGAGACTCAGGCCCAGAACCAGCCACACGTTTCTTTTCAGAGGCAAGGGTCTCCTCAGTCTTACACTGCACCTCAGTCCCCTGCTCCCCTTATACTCCCTCACATGGCCCAGCAGAGAGGAGCTCAAGCCCAGGTTCCTCCACCACCTTCTGTACCACCGCCTTTGCCTTCCCTGGACCCCAAACTCCAGCTGTCATCTTCATCTCTGCCTAAACCCCGACCAGACCCCCCTACCAGACCTCCACCACCTTGCCCTGTAAACAAACCATCAGCAGTAAGTTGAAATCTGAAAATAGAAACCTGTTTTTAACCTACATCAACATTTGTCTACATTAACTCAATCCTAGAGGCATTAGCAAAATTTGAATGCAACTGATTGTGAGATATCGGACTTGTCATTTTTATTGAGCAGCAGCAACAGAAAAAAACACTGCAGGTTACCAATGATGTCCTGCACAGAGGAAAGGCTGCTCTGGCTCCATCTGCTGGTCAGAAAAAGCCAAACAGGTAACTCAAATAGATGTTATTACATTTAAGCAATGTTTCTTATATCAGTGTACACAAACTCTTCATTAACTTCATTTTCATTGTGCCATTTTTATTATAGATCATAAACAAAGAACTCAGGAAGAAGTTCTGGAGCAGCATTTACATCACGTAATAAGATGTCCTCAACTATCTTTTTGAATATTTATCACTGGCTGAAAGAGGGAACTTTGCACTCTGGGACACCCTGGGTCTGTAAAATTACTGATATCCACTGGTAATATTTTCAGGGAGAATGGTTGAATTAAGGGAAGTCACAGACTATGCCACACTTTGGGGCTATTCCTATGAATATGTTTTAGTCTTAAGATTTTGGCTTAACATGTGTTTTGTTAATTAGCCCTGTGTGTCTTCTTTACCCACAGATATCCTCTATACTTGTGAATTTCTGAATGTTATCGTGACAGGTTTTGATGGGAATGTCGATTCGTGCCATGTATGTTGGCAGTATTGGAACACTGTCCCAGGAGTATTTATTCACAAAGCAAAGAAAAATGAGTGTTTACAGTGTAGTCTCTGTGCTAAACATGACGTTTGTACAAAAGCATGAGCTGTAAGGGGATATCTTATATTAAGAAAACATGCCTATGTAAGGTGCTTATGCTTCTGGTGTGTGAATACAAGATTTGACCTGAATTCAAAAGAACATTAGTCCTGTACATGCATGCTGTAAGTATGGGCTTATGGTTATGGTGAAGGACACATGTCTGATATGTAGCAATAACTGTTTTGGAGGGATTTTTTTTTTTTTTGTGACTGTTTGTTATGTTTTTATATTGTGTGTAGTATTGCACTTTTAACAGCAGTGCTGAATCTTTTTAAGGTGACCATCTCAACATGTATTGTATTGCTTAGCTCTGACACTGACAATCAGTGAGGTAGTTGTCCTTGTCATGGGCAACATTCCAGATTATTATGTTTTATGGACATAAATGAGCCATGGTTTGTTTTATATGCAGCTGTTGTTTGACCTCAAAGTGTCTATATAATTTCCAGTCAAATATTGCATCTTCTAGAAGGCAGTGAATTAAGTTATCTTTGTCCCAAAGATGTTAAATCAAACTCTTCAGTGGGGTTAGTAGGGTTTTCTCTGTTGACCAAAATGCCCTTCCAGAGCTTAGGGAATGTGCTTCTCTTTCTGGGAAGCTAGTGTTACACTGAGGCTACAGTGACTGAGGCAACTTTTAGCGTTTGTAAGGTACTGTTGAAAACTGTGGTCACTGTGCATTGTGACCGTTTTACCCTCTTGTCAGACCTATGCAAACTCAGAGAAATATGAAATACTGTGCCTTCAACTGGAACTCAAATAAAGAGATGAAAAACGTGTACATTTTAGTCGGTTTTGTGCTTGTTGACACACATGATCTTGTTCATACCAGCATTTTAAAATGATTTTGCCTCATCAGTTGTGGGGGGAAAAGGCACATTTATAACACCAAAAACAGCATGTTATAGGTGCAGTTAGACTCAATTGCCCCAACTGGGATATGCTGGAAGTTTGAAAATTGAATTTGCATGCTTCTCATAGGCCCGAGTCATAAATCACATTCTTTATTTGACATCCAAGACATTACATTCATTGCACTTGTAAATATCCGACTGCAGCATGCCGATTTACTGATTGAGCATCACTTTTATGCTGTATTTTAAAAAAGTGAAACACCAGGGATCGACTCTGCTCTGTGCTGAATTGAAAATATCCACACACTGAAAATAACATCACTCGAAACTCACCACCATCAGCATGGTATTTGTTTCTGATTTTTATATCAATAAGGACAGCATCATCTTGGCACCATTAGACCTCATTTTTTTGTTCAGGCTTGCCATGATTTTTAAAAAAAAGTACTCATTATATCATCTGTGGTAATCAATAAGGAGAACATGTCTGAAAGCACGCTTGTTTTAGTAGCATCAACACTCAATTACAAGAAGTCGTCTCACCCCTTCTACTTATTCATGCCCTCACTGGAGGCTTCAGTGCTGGTTCCAATTATATCTCACTCTCCCATGCTCAGGATTGCAGCACGCAGATGTATCAGAGGAAGGGATGTCAGGAAGACTAATGTACAGCCTGTCCAGCACCAGCTGCTGTCATGGAGCTCCTTGCCTGGCCAGCTTTATTCCCCTGCTCTAGTTATTGTTTCTGTTTTATCATTATTTCCTGTCACAAACACCTCTTGGCTCACCCACAACCTGAAAACGTATAATTATTATTCGGCTAACTATTATTGGGCAATCCATTTATTTGTACGTGGCAAAGTAAAAGTTTCAAAAAGGCATATACAGCTGTCCCGATATTCCTTGCTGCTAAACTTCATTATGACTGTAGGAAATAATCATGCACACTTTTCAATGGAGGCACATTGACAGTGGCAAAAACTTTGAAAGTGGAGGTTCGGGTTACATGCAGGAGGCTTTTAATGTTAAAGTGCCGGGAAAGCCACAGCACTCCTCAGCATGTGTCCATTTTAGCATTTGTTCAGCTACAGTGGAGCTTAACTGTACTCCTCTGAAGAGCTGGCATCCTGTGCATTAACCTGCAACCTTTTACTTTAAACCGATAGCAGATCAATAGGCAAGCAGATGTTGGGTTAAATGAGACCCCCCTCTCAATACTATTGCAGATGCTGAAAGGTGCCTGCCCTTTAGATCTCTATATCCTTTACCGAGATGAAAGGCTTAGATTTATTCTAATCAAAAGACTGCTAAATACCAAGGCCAGACCCCCTGAACCAACCCTCCCTCAGCACACACATACACATGCACATACACACACATCCTCCTTGGTTCTCTGTGGACCAAAGCGAGGGGTGAACCTCCACAGAACCAGAGGGAGGGAATAAGGGAGACAGGGCAATAGCAGAGAAAGGTTTAGCATGTAGCCTAATTGCCGTCAGCCTTGCCTGCCAAGCATAATTAGTGTTAACTGGCATGTCACTTCCTGTGGAGTGTCATTCATTAGAGATGATGATTGGCTGAGGGATGAAACACAGGGGTGACACCCCTGCCTCCCCTCACGGCAGGAGAGGGCACAGTTAGGAGAGGAGTAAAGAGAGGAGCTCACCTGCGGTAAGCACCCTGCCTCGCATAATGACCTAATTAAGTCTGACTTGTTTTTCTACTTGTGCAGATTTTCCTCTTTAAGCTGATCTTGACTCTGAAGTCCATTATCAGGTGTCATTTCAGTATGAAGTCAAATCGTAACATGACTGACCTCTTGTCTCAGCACTGCTATTGCATTGTTACACCTTTATTTCATACACAGAGCCCAAATAGAGTACAAGCACTTTTCTTGATACTGACGACACTGTTATTAAAAAAAAAACAACTGTAGACCATTGTGTCCAGCTTTGCAATTCAGTTGAGCATCCTCCATAAAAAAAAAAAAAAACATTTTACCTGACTTAGTATTGTATTGTCAGTCCAAATCAATATCAATTACAAGTACTTCAGCACAAACACTGGCTAACAAACACAGGTATCTTATGTTAAACCATTGTCTTCCACCAGAGGGTTCAACAATGTAGTGATAACAGCCAGCGTTGGTGGTGTATGATATTCAAATATGGCTGGGCTGCAGGCTTTCTCCAGCCTGTGTACTGATGGTGGGTTATGTGGTTAAGTGTTCCTCTGATTGAGGTACTTGCCTTTGGCAACAAAAGGTCACCATAAATGATTAATGAGAGGAAAATGTCAGCTATGAGGGGGAGGGAGAGAAGAGAGTTAATGGGTGGACTTTGGTATGATTCTTATATCCTAATTGTCCTCTGCTCTCTTTTCATTTCAGTTTTCACCACTCTTTTATATAAACATTTCCACACACTGTACCTATTCAGGTAAAGCCACATAATGTCTGAATATAGTTGATATCTTTGACTGAGAATGACCAATATTAGCACAGGGCTCGGGTGTTTATCACAGCTGGGTTGCTGTTACAGCAGACAGACAAATCGATCACACATCAGCCATGGCATATTTTCCTCTCATCTTGTTTACACAGTGATAAGTGTGAGGTTTTGACCTATGAAGTTTGTTAATATCAATAATGAGAGAATCTCCTATTAGTCTCCCAGCAGTGAGTCCCGTCAAATGATGGTCCTTTGAGTTCTGAAGAGAGCCCTTTACCTCTAATTAGAGCCCACATCAATTCTATCGTGTGCCCTTATGAAAATGTATTTAATGGCCAAGGGCCAACAGGAGTCCATCCGCTGGTGTTTGATCCATGCCATTAGGACTGTGTGTGTGTGTGTGTGTGTGTGTGTGTGTGTGTGTGTGTGTGTGCGTGTCATGTGTGTTTGTGTATATGATTTGACTTAATGAATTCATTAACTTCTCATCAATGCAGTTTT
>OMLB01035765.1:1423-13755 GCA_900302555.1 Myripristis jacobus | reverse complement strand
AAGTAAAAATTAAATTATCAAAATAAATTAGAATAATAATAAGGATGTCACAAACAATATTAATGTATTTTCTGAATATTTTGTTATTTGTTGAAAATAACAGGGAGGATTCTTCTCACTCAGAGGGAAAATATTCCAGTCCAGCCTGACTCCTGGATATTTAAAGGTGCATTCTGCAAAACTAACCACAATTTAACCACTAGTCCTAACCCATCCCTGGTCCTGTTGTGTGTTGCTGTGCAGGAGGTGATGCACGCCCTGCGGCAGACATGGCACACCACCTGCTTCGTGTGCGCAGCCTGCGGCAAGGCGTTCGGAAACAGCCTCTTCCACATGGAGGACGGAGAGCCGTACTGCGAGAAAGGTGAGGCGGCCAGGTGGACGAATATCGCTTCAAAGTTAGAAAAAGTTCATGAAAAGTGAATGAAAATGGGTTCTCTGGCCACAAAGCCTGCAGTCCACATGTGTTCTTGTGGCCTGTTGTAAAATGGTGTGTGTGTGCAGACTGGGGCCTAAACAGTCTTGGAGTTGCATCAGTTGGCTTTGACTGGAAAGATGAGACTCTTGTGGATTCAATGAGCCACATTTGATTCCTGTGTGATGATGTTGGCCCCCATAGCAGCCATTTCACTGCAGGCAGAGCATTTTGTCACACTGGACGTCCTGTAGAAAATGACCTCTAGTGACCTCTAGGAGAATCACAGCCTCATCAGACTTTACACACACAAACTAGAGAGCGAGGCCATTCAGAGGAGCTCTGCTGCTCCAGCTGGACTGACAGGAAGGGCCAGTTTCTGACACGTTTACAAAAAACAACACTCAACATCCAATCACCATGAGATTTTTGACCATTTTTATTCATTCTCCAGTGGTCAAAAATAGTAAAATCTTGTACCTATATATGCTTTTTTTTATGTATTTATTCTTTTTTCCATGCCTTATAATTGAATTCTTCTCTTGAGAACTTGAGCAGCTGCAAGTGACCCAGTTTCCCCTCAGGGAGCAATAAAGTATTTCTGATTCTGATTAAATTTAACATATCTCTCTCTCTCTCTCTCTCTCTCTCTCTCTCTCTCTCTCCCTCCCTCTCTCTCTCCCTCTCCCTCTCCTCATTCCCAGATTACGTTGCACTATTCAGCACCAAGTGTCATGGCTGTGACTTCCCCGTTGAGGCCGGCGATAAGTTCATTGAAGCTCTGGGTCACACCTGGCACGACACCTGCTTCGTCTGCGCGGTACGAAACACACAAACACGGTTAAAGGACCGCACCTGTGATTCTGAGTGTTTGGCCCGTTTACCAGAATTTGACCACGTTTTGCATCGCAACAAACCGTTTTGCAAATCAAGGCGATCCTGCATGTGCAGAGTTTTATCTCCCAAAAATTCACATTTAGATTCTATGCTGTGAAATCTTTAGGTCCCTGCAGGATTTGATAAATGGTTTGTTGACGTGGAAAATGTGGTTAGATTGTAGAAAAGAGGCCAAACATTCAAAATTAGTGGAACGGCCCTTTAATGATATTGTTGTTGTTGTCATTTGTCGTTCTAAATCCAGGTTTGCCACGTGAACCTCGAGGGCCAGCCTTTCTACTCGAAGAAAGACAAGCCTTTGTGCAAGAAGCACGCTCACGCCATCAACGTGTAGACGGGACCCTGCAGGAGCGGCGCTGGGCGGGGCCAACTTGCTCTGAATCCACCCCGCCGCCGCCGGCCGATACGACAACAAAAACAGCCGAAGAGGAAGAAGAAGACAACTTACAGATGTGTGCAAACACTGTTCATGCAAAACACACTTTGGTTTGAGACTGTTTTTTTTTTTTTTGTGCGTTGATGTTTGAGACGCCACTGCCTGACGACCCGCTTGAAAACAGGAAATGTTTGTTCTGCCCTCCACCGTACCCACTTCATTATCTAGCTGTGGTGTTTTCTCCCAGAAGTCACTTGTGTGATTGATGCGAACGCTCTGTTACTCAGTTCAGACACGTTTAAATCGCAGGATGTCGAGTTGAATTTGAATGTTGAAGAAACATAACAAATGGGTTATTGATGAAACCGGAGCGGGCGGGCTGTTAAATGTTGATGTCTGTTCGTCACACGGCGGTTTAACTTCCAATCAGATGTTCGTGTTTCCACTAAATGCGATGGCAACGTTGGTCGTGGGCTGAAGAAGGAAGTAGCTAACTTTATGCATGCCTTAGCCAGAAGTGGGCGTGGCAGTGGGCGTGGTCTCACACAAAATATGCCCATAATTTCTGAAGGGAGTCGCGTTACACCACTAAATGTTGCCATGAGGTTTGTACTGTGCTAAAGGAACAGCATAGTAACTTCTCACACTGATTGAGCCCCGCCTCTTTCCTCCCAAGCCACGCCCACTTCTTTTTTTCTTTCACTTTCTCCAAAGGGGGTCATGTCGGGTGTCCTCTGACTCGGCGTGAAGCTGCCAACAATTTGGATGCCGCACGGCCACGCCCCCTTGTGGTTGTGCTCCTTATTACAGAGATATTGGTTCTACTGGCTTTCATTTATTTTCATCTCATTCGTCTGTTCATCTCACGGCGTCAAAGTGTCAGGGGTTCACCGCTGGTAGGGGACAACATGTTTACCTGTGTTACTCATGTTGCCCCCCCATCAGCCCGTTGCCTGTTTTGGGTTTGAATGACTTGATTTGCTCTGGTCTTGCTGTGACACTGTTTGCACCGGCTCTTGACTAAACATGACTGGACTCGTCTGGTCTATAATTGATTCGGACTCTGAGTCAGTCCTGACTGCAGCTCAGTTAAAATATGTTGTGAGCCAAACAAACTGAGGGTGAACTGAGTGGCAGGGCAGCATATGAACGCCTGACCCGGCCACGTGGGCCTGTAGCTTGCAGTGAATGGAACACAGAAGTTTGTGGAAACACTAGAAGGCGACACTTTGCATTGGCTTTTTACTCCTATGAATCAACCTTTGCGTTGATTTTTGAGCTCTGATGCAGATATATTTGTATTGATTTTGCCAGTGGCTGATATTTTGTGCTGGTGCTCAGTATCTTAAATTTTTTTCAAAAAATAGCCAACAATTTCCCCAAATTTGAAGATTTCAGTCTGTTCCTCCTGAATTTAAGTCTTTTCCTGGGTGGAAACGCGTCTGAAACAGCATCGACACCGTCATGGGACACGAAAACTCTCCACTAAAACCAGGAATAATGAAATTCTTTGGGTTTTTTTCCACATATATCTCACTCTGGGATACGTCACTGCCTTTAAACACAGAATTAATCTTTAAAAAAGTATAATTGAACAGTTAAATGTCACGTCACATTTTCCAAGCTGTCTCCCTGTTTCGACGCTGCTGTTTGCAGATGACACCTGTCTGTCCCTGTGTAACTGACTGCAGGTACAAACACCTGCTCTGCACTTCCTGTGTGTGTTTCTGCAGTGTGTATCGGTTCATCCACTCTCTTAAGGCCAATACAGGGTGTCAACATGTGAAGACGGAGTTCATGGATGTGGAATGTAGCTACTAATCTGAATTTGACTTCACGCACAGTAGCTGTTACTATGCAAAACAAATCATTTTGAATTTAATATTTATTGAGTATTCTGACGGTGTGATATTTATTTTAAAGCTAACACAACGTCACTGTTGCGTTCAGTGCTGATTAAATATTCTCATTAGTTATTTAATTAATGTGTGTGGATGTTTGGCTGTTGGGGTCACAAAATGTATTTTGTGTGTAACTGGATTTTTTTGTAATTACACTGTATATTGTTTTCTTTTCTGTCCTGAATGGCTCTGTTCACAACGCAGACTTCATGCTGTCATTCTGATTTCCTGCTCATATCTGATTTTTTTTTCTTTTTTTGATGAGAGTTCATATCTGTAATTTGATGCAACTCACATCCCATAATAATAATATGAACTCACAGGGACAGGAACACATTTCAGTTCCAGTTTTGATCGAACCGAAGCGTCTCACTGTCGCTGATGATGTCATGACAACCGACTCGTATCAGTGATGTCAGATTAACTTGTTGTCATGGCAACACTGACAAACTTCCATCCCTTGTCGATCTCATTGTTGTTTGTTGTCAAAATGCGACTCCATGCAGCTCGACGAGAAAACATCAGATCTGAGGGGGAAAAAAATCAGAAGTGGGAAACGTTGAGGTGCGGTGTGAACGCCGCCTCATGGCCGTGTTCACGTGCACGGCGTTTTGTTTTTTTTGTTTTGTTTTCGCAGCTGCAGCTCTCTGTCACATTGAGTCCAATGGGAAGCAGCTGTTTAAGACCTCTGCAGATGATTTCATGAGCTCACCTCTTTGGCTGCAGGTGTGGAAGAGGCTAACCAGGTTATTGAAATATAACATGATACCAGGTTGAAGATATAAAGTCAGTCAAGTGTGTCGCATTTTAGGTATTATCTTATTTTAAAGATTTTTTTTCTTGGCATCTCACTTTATTTTGATAGAGGCAGTAGAGACAGGACAGGCAGGGGAGACGGGACGACACGCATTAGTTGTTCCTCCCATTTCACCAGGTAGACCAAAGAGGGGTGTGGTCACACCTGCTGCACAGGTGAGACAGACTCAGCCTGAGGCTGTGATTGGTGGAGAGGGTCTGGTTCAGGACCAGTTTGGAGAGCCACTGAAGACATGAAATCACCGCAGGGGTTTAAGCCTCATAAACTGTTCCCCAAAAGGTTTTAGCTGCTTTTTTTCTGGTTGAAACAAATTCAGCTTTCAGAGAAACAGCATCTGATGTAACACTGGTTCTGATCACTGCCTCTTATACTGTAGATATATATCCATATATTTTTTAATCAGGCCAAAAAGCCTCTTGGGAGGTTTTTCCACTCAGAAAAAGACAGTGGTAGCTGTGAAAAAAGCAACACAAACTAACAGTGGAATTTAAAAATGAACACGTCACTTTTTCACGTTTTAAAGATTCAGAGCAGACGTATTTTGGGGAAAATGAAAAATCTGTATTTCTCACACGAAGTCAAAGGACGCTGACATCAGCACCTGTGTGCACATTTTACTTTGTTTTATTTTAATATTGTGCCTTATATGACATATCAGCACACACAGTAATCTTCTCCTATCTAAAACTGTAACTGCTGCCCGATCAAACTGGCACACACACACACACACACACACACACACACACACACACACACGCACACACACACACACACACACTAATGGGTTTGTGTGCCAGTGTACAGTTTTTACTTTGAGAACTAAACTATTTTATACAGTTTGTGTGTATTTGGGTGAATGCGTGCATGTATAAAGTTGTCACAGATTGTGCATGTCAGTATTAGTCTGTGTATTTGTGCCACCGCACCAGCAACTTGTTTCTGCAATAAGACTGTTTGTAGGTCACATATTCTTTATAATACAACAAGCAGAGGAGGAGTGGAAGGAGCAGAAGGTACAGACAGATTGAGGTTTCACTCCTTTACTAAAGTCAATAATGAGTAGCTTTCAAACATTTGTGTGAATTTCAAGTTCAATAAATTTAGCACTTCAAATATTTGAAAACGTCAGCTGGAGGTTTTGTCTTAATCCGAGGCACCAAACACAAACCTGCAGATTTACACTTTATTTTTTTGTTGCATCTCTGAGCTCAGATCTTTTGAGGTTTTTTTTCTTGTGAACTTTGACACGGTGTTTAGTATTAACCCTATCAGTCAGTAAACTTGAAGTATTAAACAAACATTTCTCCAATACAGCACACACACAGCCTCAGATCAAACACAAGCAATTTTCACGTGTAAATCCACATTTCATCTGTGTTTATGCATTACTATAATATTTTAACACAGACACAAGATATAAGGTTTCAGCTTCAACCTGAGCCGACCTCCTGCCAGGTGTAGAGTCCTCTGGGAATAAACAAAGAGCAACATAAAATCATATCAGTTCATTGAAGGAAAATTACAAATGTATTTTAATATTAAAAATCTGCAGTTTAAGATACACTAACCAAAATAGTAGCAGCAGTAGCAGTAGGAGTAGTAGTAGCAGTAGTAGTAATAGTAGTAGTAGCAGTAGTAGTAGTAGTAGTAGTAGTAATAGTAGCAGTAGCAGTAGTAGCAGTAGTAGTAGTAGCAGTAGTAGTCGTAGTAGCACTAATACTAGCAGTAGCAGCAGTAGCAGTAGTAATAGTAGTAGTAGCAGTAGTAGTAGTAGCAGTAGTAGTAGTAGCAGTAGTAGTAATAGTAGTAGTAGCAGTACACTTGGGGAAACGCTCTAATTTTACAGCCTGCAGTTCCGTACTTAAACACCAGAGGGCGCCCAAACGTCTCTATCAGGTAAAAGCCCGCATGTCTCCCAGCTGAACAGTGGAACCGTGATTGGAAGCAGAGAGGAGGAAAAAGGCAAAGAACTCTCACTTGGACAGTATTTCAGGGCACAGAAAACAGACCAGTCTGTGGTGGGTGTTTTGCCGTCACTGGCAGAGTTCTGAAAGCTGGTTGAATATTTTCGAAACATCCAAAGGTTATTTGGTCAGAACTGCACACAAATTGTTATTTAATATGACCGTCAATTAAATAAAATTATTTTACTTCTGATGCAGGCCTAGGTCTTGGTTCTGATTGGCTGAATCATGCTGGCAGTAGTTACATTTACGTTAATAATTTAATATAGGCCTAATAAAGTATAAATTACACTGACAGCAATATAAACAGTATTGTGCTGACTGAATATCACCACCAATGTTAGCCTACCACTTTTTTCACTTCTGCGTGTATTGTTTAAGGACTATATTGTTGAAAAAAATAACACATTTTAATTGTTATCACTACTCAGTTATCATTCATTAATAATAAACCCTTTTTGGCCCTTTTGCATTCACACTGGTGTTTTAGCACTGTTTTGCAGAAACACTGAGACCTTGTTTTCTTGATGAACATGTTGACATCACCAAAATACCTTCAATAAATCACCAAAATTTATATCAGAGAAACACTTTTGTGATCAAAACTCTTGAAATGTCACAGCAGAAAAACAGTGGCTTTCTAAAATTTTGCTTCCTCTCTAAAATTACAGGTTTGCCTTTAAATATAATGGTCAGAATCAGTATCAGAAACACTTTATTGAATCCCGAGGGGAAATTTGGTCAGCTGCAGTCACTCAAATTATTAAGAGTGGAATTAAATCATATGAAATAGAAGAAGAAATAAGAAATAAAAAAATATGTGTCTAAGAAATTTGTAAAAGAGTATGTGCATAATGTCTAAATATTTGCATTAATCCTACAAAATATTACAATAGATATAGAAATAAGACACTGAGCATGGAGCACCGAGTCCAAGTGTGTTAGGAAAAGCAGGAGCAGCCAGTCAACAGAAAACTACAAACATGGCGTCGTCATGGCTCTAAATGACCTTAGACGCTTGATTGAATTGAATGCTTTTTTTGTTATTTTAGTGTTTTTTGTTTACTAAGTCTGTTTTGCTAATTGCCTTTATTTTCTCATAATTTTTTTTTTTTAAAAAAAGAAATGAAGTGAATTTGCTCTCAGAGGTTAACGCCCATTTTTGTAGACCGGAAGAAAGGTGAGTTGTTTTCTGTGCCGAGTGGTTGATCAGACAGACATAGAGGATCTCTGAGGTGCTCGGCAGGGCTGGTATTCGCTCCTCCATCATCAAACAGGCGAGCCGAGCGCAGGGACTACGACGATCCAAAAAGACAGAAAATACGGTGGGAAATAAGACATTTTGGATGAATTTACTGATGGAAACCTGGAGGAGAAATATTCCTTTGACATAGAGCGAAAAGGAGCGCCACGCCCGCGGGGGAAATCAAAGGTGAAACAGAAGGTAAGCCGTGATTAAAACTAAAAGTTGATTCCCAACCTGCGGGTCTGATCCTGACTTTTGGGCTCCGGCTATCTGCTGGAACAAAGCCATTCTCAGGTCTGGAGGGTTTCTTGTTTACCAATTGTCGGAGGACAATTAGCCATTGTGTGCAGTATGTCGTTGCCATTTTCCCATTTGTGTGTTTGATTATAAATGCACCCATCGTTCGGTCGTGGTAATAAGTCTCCAAACACAACCAGAGATCGCTGAACAGATTTTTCCTTGCCTGTTGGCGCCGGGAACTAGACGGATCCCCCCTGGCTGCTGTCGTGGAAAAAAAGTTTGCTTTGCGCCGCTGCACCGTAAAATCAGAGCAGCGCTAACTTTGGAGGTTTTACCTTTGTTTTATCACAAACACACTCTCACCAATTACGAAAAACAGTTTAGTTTACACATTCACAGCTTTTAATGAGACTTCTTTAAAAGTTTAAACCGTCCCGGGACTTTAATTTTACGCGAAAAGGCTCGTTAGCAACTCCTCGGCTAACTGCTGCATAGTTTACATAGTTTACCTGTAATTAACACTTACAGTTAGCTAACGACGAGTGTAAACGCTTTTTACTCACTTCTGCTCGTTTACCAGTTTAATTTCGCGTTAAACATTTCTATAGTTAGCTAAGTTTTCCACTAATAACTTTTTAAAGGTTAAATTTTGTTAACCGTCATTTTCCAGCGTTGCTTTTGAGTTCAGGTTAACGTTAGCTTAGCATCAGAAACGCTAGCAGACTCCACTGTTACTGAACATGTCGAGCATTGTCTTTTTTTATTTTAACCATTACTATTTGATTCATTTTGCCATGTTAAAATGAATTTTCTACTCTAGCATGCTGGTTAATGTTGTAACTCATAGTTAGCAGCTTTAGCCGGCTAAATTTGCTGTCCGGTTATCGATAAATTACAGATTTTTCAGCACAAATAAATGTCACGTTTGGTCTCATTATCTCGGTTGGTTTTATAATTATTTGTCGCCCGGAGAAGCTGTTCCGCAGTAAATGTGTTTTTTTACGGCAAACTCTGCTGTTTTGCCAATCTATCTACTCTGAATCAGAAATACTTTATTGATCCCCGAGGGGAAATAGGGTCAATTGCATTTGCTCAAATTCTCAAGAGAAGAATTAAATTTAAAGAAATATAAAATATGTGCTTTCAAATTCGTGAATTATATCTAAATATGTGCGTTATTCCTAGAAAATATTACATCAACAAGTACACAGATAAGAAAGTGAGCACATGTATTTGTACTCCATGTGTGCATGTTCTCCATGTTAATGAGTCACTTTTGCACAGATTTTTGTAAATGCATATCACTAATTATAATAATGATAATAACAATAATAATGATGATGGTGCCAGAGGTAATCTTCCACATGAACGACTTGATTTTGCACCATCTTTTCTCTTTTCTGCATGTGTTTTTCTAGAATCAGACGGAAAGCCTGTTTCTGACTCAGAACAACAAGCAAACGAGGTTAAACTGTTTTTCAGATTAATTTATTGTTTTTCTTTATAGGGGTGGATGGGTTTTGCTCTGCTTGTCTGTTTTTGATGTTAGCAGCTCGGCGTTGGGTAACTCGGTCACATGCTCCTGTAAATATTTGTGTCGTGTCCAGCTCTGGGGAACACAGGTTGTCTTTTCAGTCCAGGAGCTGCTTATCTTTCGCTCTGGAACTGGATGCTGCAAATCAAACGGTTTGGTTTCCAAAGTCAGCCGTGTTTCTGTTCTCGATGAAGCAGTCGGGCAGCTGCTGGGCGCTGTGGTGTCTCTGTTGGCTGGGGTGCTTATCATTATCATGGGTCGTCTACAGATTTCTATACATGACATATCTACTAATAATTATCAGTTTTGTAATTGCTCCAGACATCACTCTTGTCTCCATAGACCTCCAGCATTCTCTGCTTCCCAATCTCAGTTCAGTATATTTTACTATACCGTATTTTTTATATTGTGCCTTTATATTTCTTGAGTTTGTCTCCACAGCCCTGACATCACTTCTCCTAACCAAATCGATGTTTTCCATACGGGCTGCCTGTTTAAGCTGCGTCCAACCAGTATTTTCCAAGTGTAAAGGCCTGTTATGAATACTGCCTTTCTCCCTTTTTTCTAATTATTTCTGCTTACTTTCTTTCATCTTCTTTTTCTTATGGAAACTATAAGCAACATCACATGACTGTAAACTCTTCGTCTGTTAATGACAGAGTGGCTATACCTGCATGTCTTATGAGTGTGTTCTTGATGGGTGTGTGTGTGTGTCTTATGTCATAATTGACATAATTCATTACACTTGTATAATAGATGGGTATTTAGTGCTAAGTGTCAGTGTCAAAGTGCTATGCTGTATTATTTTTATTTTTATTTTGCTTTTTTGAAAATTATTGGCATGCCACGTACAAACTGTTATTTATTTCCAGTGACCTGCTGCCACTTTTCAAGCCCCTTGAGGAATTTTAAACAACACTCCCTCACATTTCCCTGATAATTTTATTTTACATCTTTTGTGATGTTTCTTACATGTGTAAAGAAACAAAGAAACAAACAAGAAAAAAAACCCCACATGGAATTGGCTTTCAGATGGAGAAAAGGGTTCATTCAGGCGACGTAAACACAGACAGCTCGGTGTGTTTTGATGCAGGTTTGTTTGTCTGCGGTCAGTAACTGGCTAGGAAATTGTCCCTGGCTAAATGCTGAGGCAGCAGAGCGGTTCAGCCTCCAACCTGCTGTAGTGCCCTTGAGCCAGACCAGCTCCTGACCCTGACCTCTGACCTGAGCTCCCTTTGCAGAGAAAAGACGGGTCACTTCTAGATAAAAGCTGCAGTGATTATTTTCATTGTTGATTCATCCGTTATTATTATTTTTGATTAATCAGTGGATCATTTAGAGCCTGATGGGAAGTGATCAGAGCCTTAAGTCACGTCTTCAGGTGCCTTCCCTGGTCTGTCCAGCAGCCAATAAAAACCAAAGTATTAATGTTATAAAGATATGGACCAGGGGTGTCATTGTTCAATAAACCCACAGTTCAGTTTGTGTTTGCTGTTTTTGGGTCGCGAGTTCAGCTTTGGTTCAGTTTATTTTGTACATCAGGCAGGCAACAAAACACTGCAGTTTCCAATGTTCTCTGTATTTTGTCTTATTTGGAAAAATACATTTTTTCATTCAATTTATTCAGTAATTCTTCAGCTCAGTGTGTGGTTAGATGCTCTCCAACAGAGGCTTTGTGTGGAGCTGCACTCTGTAGGGTGGGTTGTGGATTGTACGGTTCATTTTTTCACAGTTCAGTTTTGCACAGATTTTTTTTGTATAGTCCAGTGTTGCACCCGATATGAACAGAGAAAAGGAAAACAATCTTAGCATCTTTGTGAAGCTAGAACCGGACAGTGTTTTATTGGACAGAGTGGAGCGGTGATTTGACGTCTGTTGGATCAGCTGGAGATTTCTGATCTTTGACAAGTTCAGTCGTGTTGGAGCTTAGATCATCAACGGCTTGCTTCAACATCCTCTGACGGAGAAACTTCCTTTTGTTTGGTTTGTTTCTGCTGTAAAACTCAAGTTTGTCTGGTGAAGTTGTAAAAGTCATCGGTCAGTTTAGGAATCGAAGCTGTGCAGAAAGAGTGTGCTGCTGACTGGTTCTCTGCAAAAGGTTATTTTTCTGACTGAAGATGTTGGTGTTTCCTCCCAGATTGTAGTCGGCCATGTTAGGAGAGAAGTGTGAAGCTGGTATTAATTTGGAGAGAGATACCAGACTGCCTCACCTTCCTCCCTCAACAGCTTCCCTCTTGATGAAGGCTAATAGAGAGAGTGAGAGGTGTGTGTGTGTGTGTGTGTGTGTTTTATAAGGAGAGAAGGGCCTTTTGGAGGAGGGTCAGAAATTAAAATCTTGGTATTATACATATGCCAGACAGCTGTACATTCCTTAGCCAAGCCCAGGATTTCTGTTACTGAACTAACAGGGTGACAGTGGGCGAGCCAGATAGGCCACAAGCAGAGAGAGAGAGAGAGAGAGAGCGAGAAGGGGGGTGGGGTTGACTCGGTAGGTAGTCTGACAACAAGCATGAAACCGAAATTAAAAACAAAATAGTAACTAGCTCACTTTGTAGATTCTGTGTTTTCTTCCACTCATAGTCAGTGTAAGGCCCCTGGAGTATTTGCTCCAGCTGTTCCAATGCCCTCTGACCTTTGACCTCACTGTTCAGTGCGTGTGATGTCAGAGACCTAGGAGTCAGTAATGAAAGCTGTTTTTCACCATAGAAACAGCTCACTGGTTCAACTACAAACTTCAGTTATCAGGCAGCTTAAAATAACCTATGAATATGGATTATGTAATGTGGAGTCAGGGTGTCATGATACCACAATGTTGGAGGCCATCGGCAGTGCCAGTAAAAATCCACGATTCTTAATACCAATTTTTGATACCACTGGAAAACAACATCCTATATACTATAGAAATATAATAGATCCAAACAGTGATGAGTTTGGCTGTGGCT
>OMLB01035763.1:8904-30607 GCA_900302555.1 Myripristis jacobus | reverse complement strand
TTTTTTTTTTTTTTGTGCAAAAAAAAAAAAAAAAAAAAAAAAAAAAAAAAAAAAAAAATAATAAAAAAAAAAAATTCAGTCTTAGGTGCAGGCAGTATGTGCGAGTCAGTCATGCTTTAACCGGAGCCAGTTGTGTGCCTCTCCATGCCAAATGTATCCTTCCAAGTCATGCTTAAGCACATGTGACACACACACACATGCACATGCACACACACATGCACACACAGGCACACACACACACGCGCACACACAAACATCTCCCTCTGCTTTCCCCATTCCCCTATGTTTTTTCTCCGCGTATTTTTGCCAAGCTCCCTCCATGTGGCTCATTCTGTCACTCCCCTCCTCCTTCCTTTCATCCCTCCATCCCTCCATCTCTCCAACTCTTGTGTCCCAACACCCAGCAGATGCTCCCAGAGAGGGGGTCCCAACCTCCAACCCTGTACCCAGATTTATCCCCCTCCCCCCCTTCCTCCTTCATCCTCTGCCTCACTCAGCTCCTGTTATTCTGTGACTTGCCTCTCGTCTCCATCACCTCTTCCCTCCCACTCCTTCTCCTTTCTCTCCAGCTATACCCCATCTTCTCTTCTTTCTCTTCATCCCTTCTGTCTTACCTTTTTCTCCTCTTCTCCTAGATCTTTCTCCCCCTCTCTCTCCTCCTCCTCCTCCTGTGTCCCCCCATCTCACTCCCTTGGGCTGCCAAATAACACGGCATCTTATCCTGCACTGCCATCTGCTGTCAACATGGATCAGTGATCTATTTAGCAAAGTGCTGCTGTACGAGTTTCACTGCAGACAAGGTGCATATGGAGGCTGCGCTGGGGAGGAGGTGCACAGTATGTTAGACAGTATACCACGGCTCCATCTCGATCTCTTGTCACTGGCAATTCATCTCACAGTTTGCGATCTATTGTGCAGAAATAAAGGCCGTGCCTGTGCTACTGCTACCGATCCAGCTAAGGGAGGAGTGGAGCGGCGTGAGGGAGGGAGGAGGATTTGCTAAATAAAGCCTAATGCCCTGTAAGCTGTGTTTTGGAGCTGAAGGCGTGGAGTCGCATGAGTAGAGAGACATGCCGCTGTTGACAATGGAGAGAAGCAGGAACTCACAATCGTGCAATTCTGCACAGCACACGGGGAACAAGGCAAAATTTATGGAAATATTGTGCGGCAAAGCCTTTTATGTTTCATTACACAAGCCTCACAGTACATTGGTATGCATACTTATGATGTCCTGATTCTGCCTAAACCTTATTATCTCCACAGCCACAAAATGTTGCTTGTGTATCATTGTGCTCTAGAATATATGGGGAAATTGTGAGATGAAGAGGATGAGCAGTTTGAATGAAGAGTAAGACCAGAACCTGGTAACTGGGCCAAAATTCATGCAAATACCACAGCAGGATAACTGTTGTGAAGACTGGCTATAGAGCAAAAAAAAAGGGCTAAGTACTATAACACAAGGAGGAACAGGACAAATTTAAGCAGGAGTACAGTATTCTGAGTTTTGATGTGGTGTCATTCCAAACTCCGTCCAACTTATTTTGGAAAGCAGAAGTAAACAGTTGGTCGAATTTCCCCTGCTATCGAGCTTGAGCTTATTTAACGATGTGGGAACACACACTGAGTTAAGTGTGTCCATGTAAGTGTACCAGAGTCTTCAGAGGTCCAGCGTGCCAACACCAGGACTCTTCGTTCACTCTTCTGGTTCACTGGAAAGGCTCCGGTGAACTAAAATGGAGTTAGTGTCTTTTAGTTACTCCTGCGTTTACTCTACTTTTTCATGTCTAAATTGCCATTGTGGAAAAAGTTTTATTCTCAAGCCCTGTTCATTTAGAGAAACCAGTCAAAGAAAGGTATGTGTGAAACAAACTGAAATCTAACCCGATCTAATAATTCAAATAAGCCACATATTCTGGGGGTTAGGGTTAGGGTAAGGGGTTTATTTTATGTATTTTATGTAAATATTTCTTGTTAGTAAGTAAACCTGGCTGCCTCTGGTGCACCTTGCAAACTGTTCACTGAGTAACTTCATGTTGGATATTACGACCACAAGAACAACCCAATAAATTGATAATTATGAGCGGGAGAGTCTGAATATTATATGATTACATGCTGCTGAATTGAGCTGTTTTGCAGTGAGACATAACTATTGCCTGGTCACTCGGTACATATGCTTCACTGAGTCCACGGGAGCCGATATTAAACCTGGTTAAACTATCAAATACCATCCTGAAGTGTAAAATAGCTTGGTGCTGTGTGACTCCCATTATGAGCAATATCACAAATCATGATCATAATGTGCATCCTCAGGCAAAACTGTTGCGACAACATCCACTTTGCAGCTATCCCTGACCTATTTGAATGTGTTACACTTTAAATTACCCAGAAATAAGAAGTAAAAGGCCACCTGAAAGCAGCATCTCCCTCTGCCTGGTTGACTGCTTGCTCCATGAAGAATAAATGTAACCATGCAACCTTGCAAAGTTATTGTAAGAACTATGCAAATGAATAGACAAAACTAGGCCAAGTTCAATTCAGCTACACTGTATTGCAGAGGACAGTGGATGTGTTACACGGCACTGCACCTGGATGACAGATTGTGGCATCATTTTATCAATCAACATGAGTTTCAGGTTTTTTTTTTGTTTTTTTTTTTGGAAACTAAAAGTGATATTTGACACCAAAATGAAATAAAAACAAAAGGAGGAATGTGCCTGTGGGTGAGCAGAGCAACACGAAGGAGGGTGCAGTAGACAGCTAGGGAAATGAATCGGCTGTGTTTGACTGTCATGGGACTACATCTAGCCTCTTTCTTCTTCTTCGTCTTTTCTAGCTTCCTTGCTGTCCTCCTTTCTCCCTCGCTACTTCTGCCTGTTTTTTCCTATCTCCATCTCTCTGTCTCAGTGGCATAAACACACTGCTCTCTTTTCCTCCGCTGCACCTCCTAAAAGGACACACCGCACAGTGCGTATGCATGCACACACACACACTCACATAACGTGCATACAAACGCACATCGACACACACACACACGCATGTAGGCAGTTACTGTACACATGGACTCAAACACCCACACCTACAAACATTTTAAGCCACCAGCAGAAATAAATTATGTTAATGAGAGGGCGAAGGAGAGTGGTTGCGCACACACACAAACTGCACTCACACACAAACTTAGCATTAGTACAGTTGTTGATGGAGATCATTAATGTTGCTAGCCTCATCTGCCCCCCCCCGAACATGAACAGTAAGCATGCAAGAAATCTCAGCATAGTGATTTATATTCCATATTTCTGCCAAGTCAGCAGACAAACCATATACTGCCATTTAACTGAAGAGAGCAAGTAGTAGCCCTAGAGAAAGGTGTTGCTCCTACCTGCAACAATGCGAAACCAGCCGGTGCACAGTTCCTCAGCCATTTACGGCTCTCTCCATGGATCCTCTCCGCACGGCCAGACAGAGGGGCGAGGAGCGGGAGGAATGGACGCAGGAGAGAGAGGGAGTCTGCTGGCGAGGAGAAGAGGGAGAGGTGGGTGAGAGGAGGGCTAGCCGAGGACTGTGCCTGACGGAGCTGCTCGGAGGACACACACGCCGACGCATACACAAACAACTGCACGTGCACAGGCAGCGACGGGAATCTGCACAGCCTGTGGAGAATCGCAATGTGGCACACTGGGCTACAAGTGCAGACCAGGAGGACAGTGAAGGTCATCATGGTCTTTCTTCACTTTACTGCAGTATAAAAACACACACACACACACACACACACACACACACACAGACACACACATAAAATGTCCTAACTGAATGATTCATCCTTATTGTGGAAGACTGTAATTAACGACACACTTAAGCCTGTAGGATTCATGCAACTCACAGATTCTGCACCTTTACACTACTGATTCATGTAGACACTCATTGTTTTCAATGGTGTGTATGCAGTGCAGTGTGTATGCATCACTTCATCTGCTCTGCGGACTTCATTGTGTAGCACCTACCTACTCCAATATGTCTTGCTATATGTTAAAAAAAAAATAAATAAATGGAAATAACACACTGTGCCAGAGTCATGGAGATAAACAACATTCAAGTTAACCTGGAGGAGGTGAGAAACTA
Organism: Myripristis jacobus; assembly: GCA_900302555.1. NCBI lineage: Eukaryota > Metazoa > Chordata > Actinopteri > Holocentriformes > Holocentridae > Myripristis > Myripristis jacobus. Next base: position 26,491 of record OMLB01035763.1, on the reverse strand, counting down.
CAGTCAAACATTTGCACTTTGATGCTGTGAAATGTAACTGAATATTTGGGTGTTTATATTCATTGGGAGTAAGTATCAAAATAAAGCCTATATGTTTGATGAAACTTTGTCACAGCACACATTAAAGTGAAAAAGGGAATAGAATTGGGTGACAGAAATTAAAGTTGGCCGAAAAGGAGTGAACTGTTTCCGAGTGACAGAGCACAGCAATGACATACTGTATTCTGTTGGCGCCCTCTGCTGTCTGCTTTCACACAATGCTCTGACGCATCTCTTCTCCCCTTCAGCACCTACTCTCTTTCCTATTCTCAGCTGTTCCTCCATCAGTCGACGCTGAGGCCTAACAATGGAGTAATGCTCAGTGGCTGCCAGATGTTACAGGTCCGACCTACTCTTTCACATCGTCGGTCACAAAGTTTGAGATGGGCCACTCTTCTGAGGACCATTTTGCATAATGTACTGTGCTATAAAATACAACAGTCCCATATTAAAGTCATTATAGAGGAGTCGCCTGAAAATGGGCCATACTGAAATATTCAGATAAGTAAATTAAGAGGGATAGTCCCAATCCTCCTACATCAAAAACACAGACACATACGGAAAACTCACAAATACATCCTCATATTAACCGAATGTACAGAAATTACAGGCCCCTACACAAAGATAACATATTTTCCCTTATATATTGTCAATATTCTGAATTATTTAATATTCTGACTTACTTGTTTACTGGTTAGATTTGATAGAAGATTTAAGAAAGGTAATATTCTTCTAGGCTGCATTAACCCTGCCTGATAATTAACAGGAAAAAAAAACAAACAAACATATAATATACTGAAAATTGTTGCTTTTCACTGAAACATAAAGTGATGTGTGTTGATCCAAACCAAGTTACAGTGAGGAAGTTTCATGACAAAGAAGTGGATGAACTGTGCAATGACAAAATGCACTCTGGTTTGTGCCTCTATTGCGCTATATTCTCCAATAAATATTCTCTATTCATGAAGTGCACTGATAAAATGAACCCAGATAAAAGCAACTATCTGTTATTGATTTGTCGTATTAAACATGCAGTATGACACAAAAGTATTAAAGACAGGCAGACGCATTTCAGAGGTCGATCTTTAAGCTCCGAGATAATTGAGATGTGGTTTGTGCAGAGGGGGCGGCAACTCAACATCAAGAAGATGTCCCTGATTTTTTTTGTGCATTCAGTGTAGTTCACTGCAACACTAATCCTATTATTAGCGATGACAGTCCCTGACAGTCTAAGTGGGCTATAATAATTTAGCATGAAAGCTATATCATTGACACCAGTGACAATGGCATTCACTTCACTCTCACATTCAGGCCTGGTGCTGCAGCGTCTCCGGCCCTTATCTCTGTAAAACACACTCTTCTATGAGCAGTGCGGCCTCCTTGGCATTTAAGCAGAGAGCCGTGACTATTCAGAGATACACCTGTGGTCCATGATGCTCTTCTTTCCCCGAACATGTCAGATACCTCTCAGACGGCAGCCACTTGTGTGGAGTGAGTGTGTTCGTTTCTAATGGAGCACCAAAAAAAAAAAAAAAACTAGGCTCAAATAATCACCCTCTCTCTCTCTCTATCCCCACGTCATCACCCTTTATCCCTCCCTCCCTCTTTTTACCTTGCATCTCTGTCTCTCAATCCACCCCCTCCCCTCAGTCTCCCCCTCTCTGACCTACTTTTTTAAATACAGTACCTCTGCTTACGTCTGTCTCCTGTGGGGGGCAGTCTTGCTCTGGGCTCAGCATTCGTCTGTGACGTCTCTCTGCATCTGTTTGCAGGTCAATCTGTTTTTGTTTTTTTTATTCTATAACCACCAGCAAAACTAAAATTCAAAATGGGTCACCATTCTGTTATTGTGTGAGTACAGTTACTGAGGAAAAACAGCATTTAGCGGCAAGCCGGCCATTGTAATTTGGCAAGGGAACTACTGTTGGGAGTGTTGGATGATATATGATGGTGCTGTGTCAGGCCACTGCAGTCTGATGAGCTCATCAAATTTCCATCCTAAATCTCCTCATGAAAGACACTGTTTGGTGGAACACACCGACAAGCAGCAGCTAAGACAAAAAAAGGCGAGTTAACTGTTTATTCTGCGATATCAGCTAACTTGAGTTCTGGCCCCTATACAGAATGACCAGATCTTTGTAAATCATCTTTGCATGTATTATACTCCATTTCAGAATAAGCGGCAGCACTGCCAAAACTTCCATTTTTCTCCTATTTCAGCCATCAGCCCACGACTCCTCAAACGGACAGGCAGACAGCCAGGAGAAGTTAATGAGAGCGAGATGCAGCATAAAGTCGACCCTGGATGTTGACATGAAGTCATCGTGTTAACTTCAAAATACACAACATATTGACAATCATAGTAAGTAAACATCCTAATCTAAAACTGAGAATCCAACGCAGTGAGCCCCTGTCTCTCGCCACATTTAGGTTAAGACAGTGAACGGGGATGATGACCTTATTCAGCACTAAAGGGCAGACTTCACCGAGGAGCGGGGAAAGCCCAGTGGCACGCGACTGTGCACTGATGTAAACCAAACCAACAGGAAGAGAGAAGGGCAGCCTTTCTCCTACGATCAAATCACCAGGTTCACTCACTGCCGAGAGACCGCGGCTGCCCAAAACCAAAACGAACGGGGATCTCAAATAATAATGCGAGCACTGCTTCAGGACCTGGGACACATCAGTCTCCCCTCTCTGATGTTTTCTGTCACCATTCACAACAATATCCAACAAAGTGGAAATCCCATCCATTAAAAAAGAAACAGGAAATACAGGTGCTTCTGAAAAATTTACTTTGGTTGTAATTTTCTCTCTGACATGTTGCTTTGTCATATAAGGAATATCAGTCTCATTACAATGATTTCCCAAGGAAGAGTTTTTGGTGCCATATTGTTTCCTGGGCAAACAAATTTGCCCCTGGCACAACAGATGACAGTCTTCACACTTATTTCCCATATAAAGTGCTCAGTACAGTACAGTACATTATGGTTAATCACATCAAAATCAGTGTGTAGGAGGCTTAAAACTACCAAAATATCCAGTATAATCCAAATTAATGAAGAAAAGAATGGAAGTCACTTGCGAAAAATGAAATATTCATTTCAGATCCATTGGCACATACAGGAAACAGCACATATGAAGCACAATGGATGAACAAAACTCGACTCAACAAACACAGATGAAAAGATTGGCCAGTAACAACCCATTTCCAGTCAGTACTCATCCTTGGCCAGAAATGAAAGAGAGTGGAAGGGGACCAAAAAAGTAAAAGAGTGGGACAATGACCAACAGACAAAGGTCCAACCCTGCATCAACAGACTGAACTGCCACAAATACAAAACCATTAGATTACATATTGATACAGTGCATGATAAGAGAGAGAAGACAAAGAGGAAAATGACAAATCACAAAAACATGAGATCAAGGTCTTCTCTGAGTCCCTCCACAGAAATACTGCAGTGCCAGGCTTGTTATGATTAATACTAGGCTACAAAATCAAATATTTTTAACCAAATACCTCAATACTGATATTGTGATGATACTATAGTTATGACTGTTGGTGCTTTCACAAACTATTTGCACACTCAGACTTTTGAAAACACTCAGTGATGTGGATATGGTGGCCAAGCAGGTACAGGCAAACAACAGAACAGCTAGAACAGTCTAATAAATTCAGAAAAGGCATATCACAATATTATGATATCCAAAAACCGAGATAATATCTAGTCTGATATCACGGTACCTATATAATATTGATATATTGCCTAGTTAATGCATTGCGCAATCAGTTGTGTGCTCTTTCTGTGTGCCTCTCCATAGTTATCATCCCTTATCTGAGACTTCCTTTGCCTCATGTTCCAACTGTTTTTTGTTTTTTTTTTTGGCTCATGTTCCAAGTGTCACGTCCCATGTCCCACAGCCTCGCGTCATTTCCTGCATGTTGCTGTTTCAGCCCCCCTCCGACCGCCCGGCCCCATGCCATCTCTTCCCACCTCAGAGACGGCCCGATGAGGGACGGTGATTAGGCCCGCGCTCATTACATGTACACGGTCGCATATGGAGGCAAATACAGGCAAATACACACCCAGCGATTAGGCGGGACTGATTGCGCCCAAACTAAAACATCCCATTTTGCGGCGGGGGAGACGCATTCAGGGTAATAAGGCGTGGCGGTGGCAGGGTGCCATGTTGTGTGCCTACGTGCCGTCCAGCCACTCTTGATGCCCTCTGTCTGTTAGCGCTGCCAGCCGGACACACTGTGGCCTGTTATTAGCCCACTCACTGCACTGCCCGGGGGACCACATACACACACACACACACACACACACAATTCATCACAGAGCAAGGTTTTCTCTGTAATTAGCACCCACTTCCTAATTACTTGATAAATGTTGAGGGGGTTGATTGCCTTCTTATTGGTGGATTTGGCTTGTTTAGTCTGATGCTGTTGGTGGGTTTATTTTGATTCATGGCATTATGTTCTTAGAGAGAGACAGGGGAGTTCGCTAGACGCAACAGCATGGGGTCATTCCCTTAGAGAAAATTTTCGGCCTAGAAACAGCATTTATTTCAGGTGCCAATCGGTAGGTTAATCTGTCAACTCACTCAATCAGAGTGCAGTTAATAATTCTACTGTGGCTAGTTGGAGAGTTTGAGCACCACAATTTTAGAAGTTGATCAGCTCGATTTCGAAGCAAAGTGGGGTACGGCGGCTACATGGGATCCTTGAGGTGCTTGTGAGCTAAATGAGGAACAGTTTAATTTCAGTATAGTCAAATTAACTAGAAATTAAGATCCAAAAATGTGTAACTTTGGTTTTTGTGGTATTCAACAATAAGGCATCGCCAACTCTAGAAATATCACTGTCGGCAATAAACTAATAACCTATATGTAAGCAGAAATACAGTGTCATATATTTGCATTTCTCACCGCCTCTCTAGTCTATACCAGCAGTTTAGTGACAAACAATGCCAGCCTGGCCTGTTCCCTGACCCCGAGCCCCATCCAAAGTAAATCCCCGGTTTCCAAGCCCTGCTCCAGTCCCTTGCCAAGCCCCGGTCTAAGCCCCAGTCCTCCCCTCCGGCCTCAGAACAGGGGATGGAAAAGATGAGCTCATCCCTCTGATACTGCGCCGCTCTGGTCTGTGGTCTCCCTAATGGTCTCCAGGATGTCAACACCCGTCCAATATGTGCCTCTTACTCAGACCAATTACCATTTCCACACGGGGCCCAAAGCCTAAATAAACGCAGAGCAACTTGCTATACAATCAGCTTTCATCTATAAACTCCAGAGCAGTTTAAATTAGGCCTCTCCCAGGAGCACTGGCCGTTGCTTGGACAGTCAGGCTGAGCTGACAGAATGGAGTCAGATGAACTCACTGCAGGGATTTTCAAAGGAAAATTTAAGAGAACTGAAATAGCATCAGGATGAGCACTACAATCCCTAACTTCTTTGGGTAACAGAAATGGAAAACGGTGCACTTACTATAAACACACGTCCATCAGCCAGTAATTCAGACATGAGGCTTAATTTAATTTGTGAGACCTGAGTCATTTTGACTGGACACTGACCATCTGGGGGAAGACCACCGCCAGCAGAACCACTCCTCTGCATCAAACTGAGGTGGCAACAGAAAACCACACAGGGTTGTGTCGGAGAACTCATCCACAAAAGCAAAACGGAATTAGTGATGAATAAATAAACAAATAAATACATTTTAAAAAGCCAAAGCCTGCTCACTGGCTTGCTCCAGTTTGGCTGGACACCCACGAGTATGTTGCTAATATGGGTTATGAGCGTGCTGTAACGGAGCTGCTGGGAACCAGGATACGCCTCCCAATGACGCATTTAATACTGGGCTCATAATTCATGAGGCATCTTAAAATAGGAGTGCAGATTTTTTTTTAGACATTCCTGTATGTGACAGCATCGGAGAGGAGCAGGAACTACGGGGGGAGCGCTTCCGTCTTATACAGATTATGAGGCAGAATCACACTCGTGATGTTTGAGGTGTTATTTATGTGCCACTAATCCGTAAAGCTCCCACAAGAGTGCGAATAGGTGTGTTTTTAGTACAATAATCAATTTGTGACCCCTCGCCCTATTTGAAAACTGCTATGTGATGTTCACTGAGATGCTATGATACCAACCAATGATTTCAACCACGGCCTGGCTGTGCTGCTGTTCTCCCAAACGTGTTGTTCAATATGGCCCTCGTCCTAGCTTCTCCCTGTGTTGTAGTCAAGTCACTAGACCTCGAGTCCCAGGCGAGTCACAAGTCCTCAGCGTTCAATTCAAGCCCAAGCCTGTACCACCAGTGTTGGGTCTGAGTCCTGTATCTGTGTCCAAGTCCCAAGTCCAAGTCACCTGCATTACCTGTGTCTGAGCCCAAGTCACCTGTCCATGCCCAAGTTGATTTTGAGACATTTGATCTGTATCAACATTTAGAAAAGCGCAACCAAGTAGAAACCGCTAATGTCAGAGCTTTCTGCCAGCTCAACGCCACTTGCTTGTCTTACTGTACTGTACACTAAGATCTGTTAAGATTTAATGATTTTCACTGAAACAAACTGCAATTCTTCCAAAAGCTTTTCTTAACGGTGCTTTGTGTATTTTGTCCTTTTCAGCCTCTATAGGACAAGGTAGGTGGGTGGTGGTTTAGCTACCAGTTTCTTTTAAGTTTTAAAAATGCAGCAGGACATTGGTAATCAGAAAATTTAGGCGATCTATATGCACATGGTTAATTTACATGGCAAGTCAGTGCACTCTAATGTTTCCATGTAGCCCAACATTGTCATGATATGCAATGATTTGCAGTCGATGGATTACGAATATTTTGATGCAGCACTGAAGGCTTTGAGAGATGTCCAATGGCCTCCAGTTGCCTGCCTGCAGTCATGTTTCACCCAAAGTTTCTGTTCACAGCTGTGATACTGCAGCTGCTCCCATGGGACCCCTGCCCACTGGAGCACGGGGCAGGCCTGGGTAACGTGGCCCCACTTTTTTAACGGCTTTTTTATTCGGCTTAAACGGTTTCCTCTTTGTCCAACCTTTTGTAGTTTGTGCTGGTCTCTGTTGATCTGAGCACTGGTTTAAGAGGCAACGGCTGATTGTGTTCTGAGCCATTCTGGTGTGTGTGAATATAGGACCAGCCCCTCACACACACACACACACACACACACAAGCACAAACACATGCACACACAGAGAGCAGCAGGGACTGGTACATCCAAGGCCTTTGTTCTGATGCCGAAGCAAACTCGCTTTTGACAGAACGCAGCAGATGTACAACATACACACATGCATATTCACCACTGTAAAATGAAAATGTACACACGGACAAGCACAGGTGGATGCATGTGCGCACACGTACACACATAAGAACACTCCCACCCGGGAGGCACAGCATGCCTTGCTCTTTCTTACTCATCGCTGACTCGTTTCACACCGACTCCACGGTGTCAGATAATAAAGCATATGTTCTCCGGTTCTCCTCACAGAGAGGCTCAGCTCACCCACGCGCACACAGCTCACCCAAATCCCTTTCTCACACTTCCGGTAGACTCTCTGCCTTATGTGAGCGCGGGGCATCACTGCAGCAGCATGCACGACGCTCACAGACTCACCATTTGACTACAGAGCACCTCGATCCAGGCTGCTTTTACTCAGCTACACTCTTATCTGATTTAATCCCTGAGCCTGACAAATTGACTGACTTATTACCACAGAGTAATGTATAGGCTTTAAAACTACACGGCCGATTGAGCTTGAACAAAAGTTTATTATGAGCCCATATTTTATTATGATGAATATAATTCTACCCCGCATGACAGTTTAACAACTTTGGAGGTGGGCAGATGATTTGCAGGAGTGATGGGTTGGCCGGCTGACTGCTTGGATTTCCGCCTGGCAGGCTGGCAGTCTGACTGATATTTTGAGGAAATACTCTGCTCCTCCACACTGGCATCTCAGGCTTCCCCCATGAATAATCTATACAGCATGAATGACTCACCCTCTCTCCAACAACAACAACAACAACACTTATTTAACCATGCAAGTTGACTAAGAACATATTCTCATCTATATTTACTCCGGCGTTCTGAGGAATTCCCGGAAGCTGCCGACTTTGGATCGGATGAGTGGTTGTTCACTGTAGCGAGTCCATGCATTTGTATTGGCAGTATTGTAATTCAGCAGCTTTATAGATCTCCTAAAGATATATTTTAGTATATATTTATTACTCTTATAGGATATGTGAAAGGTTTTTTTTCATATTTTGCATGTAGCTACTGTATTTTATTTTACTATTTGCTGTGTTTATTTGTCTTAAAATATATATTTCTCTCTTCTAGTGGTGATAGGTACACTTTGTGCACTATTGTTGCTGAAATTCCCAATCTGGGATCAATAAAGTACATCTATCTATCTATCTCTCTACTCGAGCCTTCATAATTCTTCAACATGGAAAGCAGATGTCCTGTGCCGCCTGACACTCTGCTGAACAAATCGTTTGTGAAATGCAAAATCAGGACTTGTGATCATCTGTGTGTTTATTCTGTTATTTTTTAACGACGTCATGCAGGCACACACACAGCCATGCACCACTACCAGCGGCTGCCAAATGTCTCATATGTGGCTTCATCCTGAATTATTTCTTTACTGAGAAAAACCTGAAGCAGCCACTTCCCCTAAAGAGGTCAAACTTTCCAGCGTGTTCTGCCATTCGGCTCCTGGCCTCCTGACGCCTATAACATCAACGTGCTGAACAGGTCTGAACTCGCGCTCAGCAACTTAACACGCCTCTCTCCCACGACAGACTTGGGTGAAATAACAACGGAATGTGTTCAGGGAAAGGAATTTATGTGTTGAAAGTTTCAAATAAAAGTGTGGAATACTTGTTTTATATTATTTTGCGAATACGCGTCCCAGCTGAGGTTTCCCAGACATCTAGAGAATTAAATTTGTGGTCCAGTATAATTTTTTGAAACCGTTTTCAAATGTTGTTTCCCAGGTCTCTCCTGGACTGCAGTGTAACATGAGGACAAAGTGCTGTCTTCACACACACTGAGCCCAGAACCCACTGCCTGTTAATGCTGCAACCGAGGGTTTTCACAGCTCAACACAGGAAAGGGAGTTCAGGAATTTTCCCATGCTCGATTCCCAGGCAAAGCACATCCAAACCTGAAACCTCATTCCTCACTCATCACACTTGATCTTGGAAATCCCTTCTCTCCCCCGCAACTTTTCCCATATCTCTCAGACCTCTGCTTGAACTCAGCCAGGATACACGTGCAGCAGGCCTCTGGTGTGGTATAGTTACACCAACATGATACCCCAAAGCAACAAACTAAATCTCTTTCCTGACATTTTGCTTACAAACAGTTGTGAAATGTCTTCCCTCTGCCACGGTCTCAACATTTAGCTTTGGACAACACCTCATTTGTTGCTTTTTGGCACAAAGGCTAAAAAATGTACTGTAATCTTACAGTTCCTCCGAGGTGAAAAGATCGACGGTAAGAATTACAAACTAAGGTGCAGTGTGTACCACCTCTGCTTCCCTGAGGCATCACATGACCAGTAAATATTAGGACTGCACCCAACTCAAAATTTCCAGAGTTGACTCAGAGTCAGTCTTACAATATGATGAATCAACTCCTCGCTGACTGCAGAGGACTCTGGCTGATGATTCCACTCATCGCCTTTCAGGCCCTGGCAAATATCCAAAGGATTTGCTTAATAAACAAAGTAAACAACTCACCGCACACCTGGGAGTGGGGGTGGAGGGGCATTCCACAAAGCAGGATTAACAAATTAGCCAGATAACTCTAAAAACTGTTGCAAAATATCTTCTTCATCACTAAGTAGAGATGAAATGATCCATCCCAGTGGATCAATGAATCGATTAAGTTATCAATGATCGGGTCATGCAGCAGCCAATAAAAAATTAGGAAATTCACTTCCCTCTTGCGGACAGATTTGCAGTTTTGCAACATTTAGGATCTCTAAGTATATATATAAATATAGAGAGATCAACAGACAAAAATAATAAATATAAAAAGACTAATTTGTTGTGTTGCACATCCAAGGTGATGAAGCATAGATGAGCATTGTTTATGTTCATAAGGGGAAGGTCACTGAGGAACAGAAGGTCTATTTTATCCTTTCTATTAGAAAGACTAATTTGTTTTTCAAAGGTCTATTTTTTATTTTTATTAAAAAGAATAGGTTGTTTTTCATTTATGTCAGGAAGAACTTATTGATAAACATTTTTAAATCATATTTTAGTTCGCTTTGTCTGAGTTAGAAATGCAACTGAATGTGTCAAATGGGAACAATCTCATCTCATATCCAAACTTAATTACATCAAAATCATATTGTGGCAGACTTTGTGATATGGGCAAATATCATGAGGTGTGTGATTTACAGCACACCTCTGTTATTAAGCAATCACCAACGTGGATGACTGAGACTGACAGTTGAAGTTTTGTTTTGTTTTGCTTGTTTTCTGATCCTGCTCTGACGAATGCTCGCCTGCTGCGGCCGGTCCCAGGCCAACAACGTGTCTGAGACGGGATGGGAGTGTTGGAGCGTGGAGCCAGAGCCGGCATTCAGGTGCAGCTCCATGTGACTCATCACACCGCAGCGACACCTGATCAGCTTACATGACAAATTAAGGACTACAGAGCAGCAATATTGGGTTCATTGATTAGGGACAAATCGCATCAAATGCTGAAGGCCTTGAGAACGGGCTGTGATATTTCAAGCTTGGTGGATCGACATGAACAAAATGATCAGACTGCGGCAGCGCCAAAACATAATTACTCAGCCATTTCATATGAAGAGAGCGCTCCCCCCTCAGCTAGGTCTCTCTCTCTCTCTCTCTCTCTATCTCTCTCTCTCACTCTCACACTCCATCCTTTATGCAAGCACTCTCTTTGATTGACTGGATCTCAGCATTGCATAACAAACTTCGACCAGATGCTAGATTGTCTCCGGAGGGTGTTGACTTTTGCCACGGGGGCTGTGATTGGCTCGATGTCAAGACACTGATGTTCAAACCAGACGGTGACAGGACCTCAGAGGCCTTCATCCCTGAAGAGCAACTCCCTCGACTTCCAAAGAAACCCCGACGGCCAACAGTGTCCATGCATGCATATATCACACCCAGTACCAAAAACAATGAAAACTACAGGATGTGTCTGTTCAAAACTTTGCATCTGCACACAACCACAGCATGGATGCAGCTGCAAACTGCAGAGTTGGTCAGAATACAATAGGAAGTACGGAAAACACCCTCAGTGTTCACACTTTACATACACAGCATACAGTATCACACAACATGGGTGTGATACTGTATGCTGCACAACACAACATGGGTGTTAACCCCCTCTGATCAATGGTTTCTCATTATTTTCCCCCCTCATCCCGTCTTGTTGAATCTTTCTATCCCTTTCTGTGCTTTTGAGTCACATTTGTTTGTTTAACACCAGCGCTGTAACTTTTAAAACATTAAAAGAGGAGGGGAAAAAAGACATCTATACTTACTGACTGAATCAAATGTCTAGCTGTATTTGTGCCACCATCTTCAGCAGGCCTACAGACATGCATTCAAGTCAAGGTTGTTTCTGTCTGGCCCGGGCGTTGTGGCAGTGTCACCAGCTTTGGACAACATATGAACCAAACTTGAAAAAAAAAATAGATAAATAAATAAATAATAAGGAATGGTAAATCCTAAAAAGCCACCAGCCTGGCCTAATGTTGCCATTATTTCCCCCACTAACAGCCCTGTCTTTTAAAACTACATGCTTTTGTAACCTTGCCTCCACTTAAATTATTCGCAGACCAATTCATACAAAAGATGCTTCAAGTACAGTAGTTTCTAGATGCATAAACTCAAACTGTATTATCGAAATGTGCACGTTAGATGCAGGAAAACTCGTATTCTTCAGCTGCTCCATTCGTGTATTTTCCCTCCCGTTTCCATTGACTGTGGTGTTTAAACATGCAGGGCTCTCTTTGGACTGGGCTTTGCCTGAACAAGTGATTAGTGACGGGGCTGGCTCCGGCACCTGACCGCCTCCTCCCCCTCCGCTCCCCGGCCCCTCTCGCTAATAATTCACCCAAACCGGCCCATGCACACTCATTTTCCCCGGCAAACCTTAAATACTGTGACTTGTTACACGGTTACGCAACGAGGAAGTCTGGCATGCCACTTTCCACTCGCCCTCCACTCTGCCATGTGTTAGTCCAAAAATGTGGCCCAAGGACGTGCAACCGTACCTGAGACACCTGAGACTCGGCCGCGTCCTCTTCCGCCGCCTCAACCAAACAAACAGCCCGCGGTTCAGTGACAGAGAGGCTCTACTTTACTTTCAACCCGCCTGTGCTGTTTTGGTCGATACGCATCATGGCATGCTGAGTGACCGTCGTGCCTGTCAGAGAGCCAATGGGTGTGTTTGTTTTTCTGTGTGTGTGTGTGTGCGTGTGCGTGTGTGTGTGTGGGAGAGAGAGAGAGGGGGCGGGCGTGCTGCGGCTACCGGGGGTAAACCCAGTTCAGTAGCTTTGTTTGTTTGTTTTGTTTTGTTGTTTTTTTGTCAATAAATACAGGCTAAGAAAGCTAAAATGTTCTGAATAAAAAAATAAAAAAAAAATAAAAATTCAGACAAACTTAATTATCACAAAATGTCTAATAAATTATTATTCTGTTAATCAAAATATCTATCTATCTATCTATCTATCTATCTGTCTGTCTATTTGATCTGCTGAATGGATACAGGGAGTGGCGAACAGCGCCCCCACTGGTTCATATCATCTGTTCTCATGCACAAGCCAAAATAATTTCTAAGAGAATTCATATTGCTACCGGGGGCCTAAACGCTGTCTAAGCCATGATAAACTGCACAAACTGTAAAAAGTCAAATAGATCATCTGTGATTACAAACGGTGAAGGAAGGAAGCTTGTTGTCGTATGGAACGGGGCGCTCTGCTTTGTTTAATTCAGTGTGCTCTCTAGCACATTGTAATGTCACATTACATATTTTGAACTGACAACAGCTGCTGGAAAATGACATAGTTTGCTTCTCCATTGACTGTAATCCATGGGGTTGTTCACGCGTTTATGTCTTTATGTCGTCAACGTGGATTAAAACAAAGAGCAAATTATTTTATTTCTTCGTTTAGACACAGGAATCAGGACGGAAAACTGTCAGGCTCTTCTTGACATGGGCATGGCACTCTTAAACTCTTGGATTAGCCTGAGTCCGAGGGCCTTTTCTCCATAATCCAGATGAAAATCCTAACAGCTGCAGACATGACAATGAAATCTGCTGTGAAAGACGGTGTGCAGGTGACTGTTATGATGGTGCCCCATTTAGAGGCATAAGAATGAGAAGCTTTTGTGTGTGTGTGTGTGTGTGTGTGTGTGTGCATATGCATGTAGGCTACATGTGTGTTTATCCGTGCCGAGGCCTGCTATAACAGATGTTGCCCGTGTGTGTGACTGTTCTGATGTTTCTCCACAGAGGAATATTTAGAGAACGAGTCTCGGTACTCGATTCAGACACGGTCTCCATGGCAACCCGATCGACGGAGGGAACTTGGTTGTCCCTGCGATGTGACGTGATGGAAAACCCTGTCGAAATCCCAATTCACTGCACCTCTCCTGGGTCTCACTCCCCTGTCAGTCCTTCACCCTTATTCTCTTCATGTACATGCACTCACTCACTCACTCACTCACTCACTCACTCACATCCTATCCTATTTAAAGGAGATATCAGTCGTTACTGGTGGGTATCAATGCTGACAGCTACTTGCAATCCGTCAAAGGCCTCCTTAGCCTCCTGTGACCTCAGCAATTTTCATATCCTCTTCTTAAAAAGTGCATCCCAGAAACTGATGTGTCATTATTTCACCCTTTCATCAGCCTCACATAAGCAGCGGGTTAATAGGGGCTCTGGATTGGTTTGCATCAGCTGTCTGTAAGCAGTCGTTGCTCCCATTTTACCACCTAAAACAATGCATGTACCCGCGAGGCTTGTTTGAAATCCCCGGAGGCAGCAGACAGCAGCTTCTAGAAAATCAGGGAGACGACTCTGGGGGAGACGTCGAGCTGCGTCTCCGCAAGATCCTCATTTTTCGAAAATATTTATTTTGACAACATCACCGGTCAAAGCGGACACTGCTGCGTTGTTTTTGGATCAGCTGTCAGTCAAGCAGGGTGCCCAGCGCGGTGATGTCTTTTCCCTTGGATTTTCTGATTACGTTTCTGTAAGTGCTGATCATTATCGAAGCCAGGTGGCTCTCTGAGGGAGACCATGCATTTGGTCGGGTGTGTGTGTGTGTGTGTGTGTGTCTGTCTGTCTTCAGCTAATCTCACAAACTACCGGGCCCATCAGCCTAAATTTTTTTTTCATAAAGTTTCCTTTTATGACGCCTATAATGCTCAGGTTTTCTTTTGTGTCACAGTAACAGAGGTGTTCATTCAATTCTATGTTTGGCATTGAGCTCATAGTCAGTGCTGCTGTTGTACTGGACCGCATTTTACTGAGAGGTGTTTCCACTATTCTGTCCCCCTTATTGTACATAAATAGGGAGGACAAAAAAATAGAAACACCTCTCAATATCATGCAGTCCAGTACAAGACCTCTGCAAACTACAATTTCAATAATAAACATATAATCAAATTTATACGTTCTGCACAATGTCAAAAAACATTATAAATTTTATTAAATGGTAGATTTTATGGCAGAGCTGTTACATTGAACTGCATTAGACTGCACAGGTGGACCTACTGTAATAAAGTGGCCACTTAGTGTATATTTGAATAATACAGTAAGCCCAATTTGTAATTTGAAAAGCACTTGACAGGTGGCTGCTGAGTCTCTAGGAGAGGATATGGTCCAGAAAGGGGGAGATAAACCTGGTGGAGATCTGCTCTCTACTGAGTGCACTCCTCTGGTTTCCTTCTCTGTTCATCCACAGTGGCTATGCAGGTCTTCCTCTGTTTATGCCAAACAAATCACCGCTGCTGTGGCCAGAAATCAACGCTGCATCACTTCCTGGGTGCCAGAGGATTTTTTTCTAGGAAAGACCTATCAGACAGCAGCTGTTTCGCAGTCTGAACTCCAGTTTATTCACAACCCAGCTAACTCTCCCCTCCTCTCTTTCTTCGTGTTTGTCTTCCTCTCCTCTCCTCTCCTCTCCTCTGTATGCAGCAGACCACACGGTATAAGTAAGAGGGAATGCAGTGAGGCCAAACCAGGCCGTTGCACATGCTCAGTGCAACCTGTCAGAGCTGATCAGACTGCATTGAAAATTTTGTGGAGAGAGAGACAGAGACAGAGAGAGAGGAAAGGAAAGGAAAGGAAAGAGCAGAGAGAGGTAAGGGAGAATAAGGATAAAGATATGATGAGGGGGAAAAAAAGAGAGAAAGGGAGATTAAACAGAGAGATGATGACCCAGAGAAGAGAGAGAATGGGTCAGTCCTTCCTTCACGGAGATGGCGTCATCATGTTTTATGGGCAGATTTCGAGAGAAAACGGTTTGTGTTTGTCTGGCTTGTTTCTGTCAGTGCTAATAGCTATTAGTTCATTTTTATTTTCCCTCATTACTGTTGCAAGTGGGAGGGGCCGTCTGTCTGCTCTCTGTCTCTCTCTCTCTCTCTCTCTCTGTCTCTCTCTCTCTCTCTCTCTGTAGTGTAGTGCGTCACTAACAGACAGGGAGCCAAACAGTCTCTGTGAAAACTCAGCTGCAAATCGACAGCCAGGAACACCACAGTGGAAGCAGATGTTGTGCAGTGTGTGTGTGTGTGTTTGTGTGTGTGTGTGTGTGTGTGTGTGTGTGCGCGCACTGTCTTTCTGTTTCTTCTTACAGAGACATAAACAGAGACATATACAATAAATGTCACAGCCGAACCCATAGTTACGCTGTGACGTGGGTCAGTGACCGGTGCATGTGTTTGTGTTTTTAAAGGAGGTAGAGACCGTCTTGTTGGTTTGTTTAAATGATGAAAAGATAGACGCCAGAATCATGTGTGTGTGTGTGTGTGTGTGTGTGTGTCCCTGGATTAGATTATTCGCTCCACTTAAGCATGCATTATGCTGACTCATAGCATAGGAATAAATATTGTTGGTGCTTGTTTATGATATGTGGATTCATAAATTTAAAAAATAAACAAGCTAACCATGATGATGAAACCATGATGTCCCCCAAAATTGGTGCGAGTTACCCTGGGTGTAACTGTCTATTTATTGATTTATTTCTTTATTGTTTTTTGATTATTTGATTATTTGATATTGCTGCTTGAATCTTGGGGGCTTGTCCTGTTGTTGGCCCCGTGATGGGCCAACCAGTCTCATTTTCTAGATGCTGGATATCAACGTAGAAACACATCACCCCCCAAAGGTTCGTAAAATTGAGTTTTTGGTAATGACTGAGGGATGAGTTCAATACATTTTGGAATGTCTAAGTCAAGGTCAAGGTCACCCAAAGGTCAAAATTCACAGTTTGGATATTTCCGCAACGAAGAACCTTAGAAAGATGCAGCTAGGTGTGCAACGTTGATGTGGGAGGCTATGTAAATGTTGGTGTCTCTCGCTGTATAATGTTACGTTGTCTACCATCACTCAGCACAAAGAGTCGGTATGCCGAAGAATTAGTATGCACCGGATCCAAACACTAACCAAAGACATCGGCCAGTCTTCTAAAAACTGGGTTTATTCCTTTAAGAGAAAAGAGGCATTTATGGATCTACACTTGCTCACCAGGGTCTCCACTAAAATGTTGTTTTAGCCGGGACAACAGGCGCCCCCAAGGTGATGTGCTGGGCCAGCAGGCTCGCCAGCCTCTCTTCTGGAAAGTGATACCTATTGACATTGCTTTCTGAACATAATTAAAAATAATATTTGCAGTGGTGGACTTGTCCAGTGGTTTGAGAGTCCGTCCAAGCAGAAAATCCAGGTTCAAATTCTCACGTCGGCAAACATCTGCTCTGCTGCAAACACTGAGCGAGTCGCTGGATCAGATACGCTGTCCTGCAGCTGACCCTGACGGAGGGGGCGAGCCCGAGGAGAATTTTCCTATGGGGAACAATAAAGTATAATATGATTCTCTCTCTCTCTCTCTCTCTCTCTCTCTCTCACACACACACACACTTAAATCACTGTCCAATTTGTCACTGCAGTCACATTTTAATGCAGTTTTAATGCAATTTATTTTAATGCAATTTTAAACCCATGTTGGATTTTCAGTGACAGATTACAATTTACAAGCTATTTAATGAAACCCTTAAAATAATAAAATAGAGAACTGTCACGGGGCTCACTAACTATTAATTTTCCAAGCAAAATTTTCCACGTTGCCGTAGCTCATATAGCTCCTTAAGTGGAGATGGATGGCGCCTCCTGTTGTGAAAGCTGCTCTGAAATATGGGAGGATGCAGTGAATAATGGCATTGCATGGGAAGAATGGGTGAGATACACACGCACACACACACACACTCACTCACACTTTCTCACTCACACTCTTGGAATCCAGAGAATCCCCCCCCC
>OMLB01035762.1:9103-20084 GCA_900302555.1 Myripristis jacobus | reverse complement strand
AGGGATTTTCTTTGGCCGCACTGCACCTTTAAATTAGTGACCAGCTTGTCTTCTCGCGTCAGCATCAGCAGGGGGCACGCGTGATGCCAATCGATAAACCAGTGAAATGGTAAAAGTGCGGTATTTTAGGAAAGCCGTGGCATGCAGAGGGGAGGAATAGCCTCGGTTACCCTGACTGTCGGCGTCGGCCGGAGCTGATGGGCGCGACGGGAGACGAGCCGCGCCGCGTGAGAGCCTCAATCTCAGTCATCATCCGGCCGCCAAGGTAGGCGACAGCACTCAGGTGTCTCTATAGCCAGAACAACAGTCTGCCTCGGCGGTGCTTGAGACTGTGCCACCTACTCATCTGACCTGATTAATCGCTGATACGAATAGGAATTGTAACATGGAGAGGCTGTGTAAAAAATTTGCATGGATTTAATTTTACTGTAGAGGTGAGGCGGAGATGGAAAGAAGGAGAACGAGAGGGAGAGAGAGAGAGAGAGAGGGAGGGATGGGATGGGAGGATGGAGAGGGAGGCAGACTCAATCAAACAGATAATCATGTAGCCAATGTTTGTACCCACTGTAGGCCTCATGGTGTGGCTATTTGATCTGGTTTGGTGTATAGGAAAAAAATTGAATTGGGCTTACAACACTGGGCACAAATGCAATGAATTGTCAATGCACAGCCTATAGGGAATCTCATGTGAAAGTGTCCTCTATGATGCTGTGCTGTTGGACTGTCAGTAAACATGTGAGAGCTGGTACTACTGATAAATCCTGATCATCTGGTCTGAGCACAACTGTGTAGCAACATTTAGAAATGAGCATCGCCACTCTGTTATCAAATCTCACATAGAAACGAAGAAAACGAGAAGCTTATATCACAAGCTTGCTATATGATGAGCTTTGTGTAGTTTAGATTTACTTATTGATATGGTTATGATATTTAGATACTGTAAAGCCAGTCTCACATTGGATGAAACCCTGAGCTGAGCAGACTGTTACACTGTGTTCCTGCTGCAATAAGCAGCTTGGTTAGAGGGATCCTATAAGGCAAGCCAGCTCATTAGCATTTTTGACATAATTTGCATTTGTTCATTTTGAATGAAAAGGCGACACGGAAAAGGTTTTTTACATCAGTTCTCCTGTGGCGCTGTAATATACAGACTCAAATTCAACTGCCATACACAATTCTGGTGTTTTCACATTGCCACCTCTGTCATTCTGTCTCCGTTTTTCTGTTATCTCTCTGTAATAGTTTCTCTAATTTTTTCTATTAATTTTCTCCATTTGTTGTGTCTTAATGTGTGCCCTTAAATGGGGCTGATTATTGATCCAAGGGAATGTCAAGGTGAAAGGACACCTTAATGTAACTGTGACCTGTGTGTGTTTTTCACAGTGAGTCGTTTTGCCCATGAAACTGTGAGGTTATTAACTCTCACTGACTGGACGTTTTCATCCTAAGTTGAACAAGACCCTCTGATACAGAAAATATTTTGTCACAGACACTTGCACAGGAGATGAGAGTGGGGGTTGCTTGTTGCCATGGAACTGGTGACCTTGTTGCCACGGCAACAACCAGTAACACTATGCAGTAGCCTATGCAAGGGTTTGCTTAAGAATCTACAGTCGCTCAGTGGATTGTTTTCTTACTCTAGTTTGGTGGAACCAATAATAATTAGATAACACAACATGTCACATTTGGATAATATTATCATTTATTTTGCTGATAATTCAGTCTTACTGATCTTTTCTAAGCTTCTTTTTTTATCACTGATGATTTATGTCTGATTTTGAATATTGGAAAAGAAAATCACTGCAATAGCTATGCTCCACCTCCAGAGCATTCAGGCATCCTCTGCCTCTGTGTATGACCAGTATCACAGTACAATCAGTGACTTTGTTGATCCCAAGTGATAGTATGTTCACAGGGTATCAAATACAGAGGACCAGTCAGATTGTGAACCTTATCCCTTCTCCTCCAGCTTCTAGTCCACCTGGAAGACTGCGACTGAGACCTGAACACCAGAACACCCCCAGCACATACAAACAAATATGCACAAGCGCCATCCTGCCACTAGGAACGCTACAAGAGGTGGATACCATAGCAACAGAGGTGTCCTGTGTGAGTCCTGAGGATGCCTCTCACTTTCATCTGGGTTGCATCAAGATCTGAGGCACCATCCATGGATGAGACTCTGCAAAGTAAACAGAGGACGGACAACTCTATCATGGGTGTGTGAGCGGTTTGCAGAATTTGTGTTTATGTGTGCGTGCGTGTGTGTGTGTGTGTGTGTGTGTTTGTATAGAGTTGGGTTGCGAATGTTTATGTATGTGCCCCATGTGAACCTTTACACCTCGGCTGTTCAAGGCTGTTAATCATCAACCTCATTCAAGCCGGTGTGCAGCATTAGATCACGTCCTCTTCCATCTGCGGCCGTGTCTCTCATGCTGTGTGAATGTGGCTTTTAAGTAGGTTGGTCCTGTGGTTTATATAACCATCCTTCAGCATCACAGAGACGTCATTCCTCTTACTGATTCAAATTCACAATTGGCACTGAGAAATAGCTTGCAAAGCAGCTGAACCCTTCTGACTGTTAAATGACAAATCCTATCTATACAGCCACTGTTTCTGTATATGCTGTGTTTACTGCATAGTTTCTCAGAAGACAGAGAATAACTTGTTGTCATGTTAACTTCCTTCTAACACCAAAATGTATTTGTCTGTTCAAAAGACAATTTTTGAAAATACCTCTTATGTATGTTCCTCATGTGTATGTTCTTCTGTTTGTGTCCTAGATTTTGCTATGGATGACCAACTGATGGAAGAGACTTAAAAAATAAAATAAGCCACAACAATAATCAAACATATATATCTTCTTTTGGACTGACATTGGCTGATAATAGCTGCGATGGCGTTTTGTAATGAGAGCCTGCTGGAGGGCTGTGACTTCATGGAGCCAGACAATGTGGCGGAGAGTCTCCCATCAGGAGCTCCTGTCATGTCAGTCACTCTGCGTGTGACTCTGGCAGCTATAATGATCTTCATGATTACCATTGGTTTCCTTGGCAACGCAATCGTATGCCTGATTGTTTACCAGAAACCTGCCATGCGCTCTGCCATCAACCTCCTTCTCGCCACGTTGGCCTTTTCAGACATCATGCTCTCCCTGCTCTGCATGCCATTTACGGCTGTCACGGTGGCGACTGCTGACTGGCGCTTCGGAAGTGGGTTCTGCCGTGCGTCCATCATGCTGTATTGGCTGTTTGTGCTGGAGGGTGTGTCCATCCTGCTCATAATCAGCGTGGACCGGTTCCTCATCATCGTGCAGCGGCAGGACAAGCTGACCCCTCACAGGGCCAAACTGCTGATTGCAGCTTCATGGGTGCTGAGTCTGTGTGTGTCCCTGCCCTCTGTAGTCGGCTGGCGGGCGGGTGCGGCCGGTATTGGGGGTGCCTGGGCGCCACAGTGTGTGCTGGGATACAGTGAATCTCTGGCAGATCGTGGCTACACGGTGCTGCTGGCAGTGGCAGTATTCTTCGTACCATTTGGTGTCATGCTCTACTCCTACTTGTGTATACTCAACACGGTGCGCCGCAACGCCCTGCGCATCCACAACCACACCAGTGAGCATTCCTGCCTGCCGGCCCTCAACCAAGTCAGCAAACTGGGCCTCACCGGGCTGCAGCGGCCCCCTCAGGTCAATGTGGACATGAGCTTCAAGACGCGAGCCTTCACTACCATCCTCATCCTCTTTATCGGCTTCTCAGTGTGCTGGTTGCCTCACACGGTGGTCAGCCTGCTGGCCGTGTTCAGCCGGCAGTTCTACTACAGCCCGGCTTTCTACCCGGTCAGCGTGGGCGCTCTGTGGCTCAGCTACCTGAAGACTGTCTTCAACCCTGTTATCTACTGCTGGAGAATCAGGAAGTTCAGGGAGGCCTGCCAGGAGTTCATACCCAAGAGCTGCAGATTGTGTCCCAGGGTGCCGGGCAGGAGCCGCAGGAGGGTGAGGCCGAGCAACATCTACGTGTGCAGCGAGACCCAGTCAGCTGTGTGAGGAGGGGAACCCAAAGCTGGGAAATCTGGTAGATGCATAAACCAGCAGCTGTTCAGCCCAGTATCAACTGTTTTTTTAGTTGTTTTTTTTACCCTTATTTTCTCAAAAAAGCAATCAGACGGTTAACTGTGACTACCTACTGATATTCACCTGGAAAAAAAAGCATATAATATGTAATCCTCCAGTGTAAAGGGATCATCTTTGCCATTATGTAGACAGTAGTAATAGTCAATGGCTTGATGGGCTTAGTAGCCTGTCAAAGTTACTGCCATTTAAATATTTTGCATCAGTCACTGTCAGTTTGTTTCTCTGTTTTATCACTTGTCCCTAATCTGTTCCCCGAATGTTCTTCTTCTGCTGATTCATATTCTAGACACAGATTTTCAATCTCTCATCCTATAATTTGCATCTCTGGGTAGTAAGTGGTGTTGTGCAGTTAATGACCAAAGATGATTCTTTCCCTCTGTTTTCCAGGCACAAGTAACTTGTCAGTCGCCTAATTAATTCCACAAAATTCTTGTAAGAGAGTAACGGAGATGGCATAAATGTACATCCATGGTTCCCTTTTCAATAATGTTCTTTGTCTTTCAGAAGAGAGTCTAAGTATTAAAAGAATGGTTTGTTTTTAAACAGCTTTGAATGAAATTGATGGAGAAAACTGTTACGAGACATGAAACCGTTTCTTTTAAAGAATGAATGAAGGACCGAGGGACTGAGTGTGTGTGAGTGGGCGAGGTGTGAGCATGCACATTAATTAATACATTATTTCAACTCATCAGTGTTCACACCACATGATTCAAATCAAAAATGAGGTTGGATGGGTTGAATATATTGTGCTTGGATGCACAGTATATTCACATTCTGTTCTTCTACATATTGTATGATGAATGTCTTCTACAATATTGTTAGCTGCTGTGTTGCTGGGATACTAAAGACTTATATTGATTGATTATGAATGAATATGTATCCTCGTCCCTGTAGAAAACAACACGCAGCAGCTCCTGTTCTGTGTGTTCACCCCCGTTTCTCTGCTGTCTGTGGATGGCATAATGTCAAGAACAGCAATTCCAATTCAAAGGTGAGCCCACATAAATATTGCTCTTTGACTATTAGCTGTCACTCTCTGAGGAATAGGTCCACAGTGAATTAAAAAATTGAATGCATAGTAGTTAGCATTTAAGGGAAATTCTAAAGGAATACTCCAATGGACAAAATACCCTTTTCACAACTTACTCAGACTGAAACAAGACGTTTGATACTATTTCCACCTCTGTACATCCGGTGGTTCGGCTCCTACGGGTAGCATTTTGTGTTAGCTTAGCATAAAGACTTGAAGACTATGGGAGTCGTTAGCCTGGCTCCCTTTCAAAGGGAAAAAATAAACCTTACAGCAACTCTGAAGCTGTCTTATTTACACAGTTTATCATGTATTTGAAACACACATCTTGGAATTTAAAAAAAGTCATTTTAGGAGAAGTTAGATGGTGCAAATATAACCACTGAACACATTTTTTCCTTCTGTCTCACACCGCTGAAGGTGTAGGAGGATTCAACACAAATTAACTTCCCCTAAAATGACTCTCTTTTTAGGAGGAGTGTATTGCACATGATCTCAGTTGTACTTGACATTAAACCAAATAACTAGTATGTATGTTTTATTGATATATAAAGAAGAAAATCCACCTGAAACAGAATCGAACATCAAAAAATATCTATTTTCAATATGCAGTGCATATCTGGACCACTTCCAGGCATGGGAACTTGCCTTCATTACAAGGAAAAAAAAAACCTGTAGTGTATTTAATATCACAATCTAATGATAGACTCTACAGTATAAGAGAGAATTTTGCATAAAGGTCCAATGCAATGTGAATGGCATTTTTAATTTCAAGCTATAATTTAAAAAATGATAAAAGAAGGCAATAAAATAAATTAACAAATGACGTGTTAATGTAAAGCTACCCTATTGCCCTGGCAGATAAACATAAACGAACAAATAACAAGTCAGTGTTCTGGGTTAGAACTATTTAAAAAAAAAAAGCATACACTCTTTAACTTTGTACAACACAAAGAATCTGAAGAATGAAGACAAACATTTGATCCAGAAATGGCCCTCCGCTCCTGCCATGTGACCCGTGGCCTTGCCCGGCATTAATTCAGGTCTCATGCTTTCTGCTACCTCATATCACCGCCCTAAACGAATCACTTAACTTCTCTTTGTGTGCAACAAAGCCTTTAATTGCCAAGACGTCATCACTTCTAATAAATTAGATTATTTATGGTTACCGACACGTGACTTAATAAGTTTGACTATTTTGATCACTGCATCCACTGAGCCATCCTAGGATTTTTTTTCTACTAAATAATCAGGTTCCTTTTGCTCATTGTGTGTTTGTGTGCCTGTGTCTGTAAATATTACTATAGGAAATATACACGTCATCAACCCTCCATCACGTGTTATGCCCTGATAGCAGAAATTGCTTTTACTTGGGTTTTAGAAATCCGTGCTTGTTGCAAATAAAGGGTATTAATCTTGTCACATCATTTAAACCTTTAGGTTGAGGCAGTGACACAGGGAGGGACACATTTTTACAGGACAGCTTCAGCCCCTTCAGTTCAGTTCAAATACTGTTTAATTATTAATACACTGCTGCCTTGACTATAACAAACATTCATTCCCAGTACATTGAGATGGTGGGACTTTCAAGTTGTCTTGCAGCCGCCCAGCAGAGGGCAGCAGAGGGACTTGATTTGGGCCCTTTGGTTCAGGGCCTCCTACAGCTGACCTCCATGTTTCTAACTGCTGAAATTACCACCACCAGTATGACTACTATTACTACTAATGCTGCTACTACTACTACTAATAATAATAAAGTATAAAATGTGTTGGTGCATGGACAAAACCTATTTCGGTGGCCTACAGCCCCTTCATATTAATTTCTGTGGCATCGTTGGGTATGAAAAAGATCACGCTCTACTTTTGATTGAAAGTGTTCACCTGGACTCAGTGAGGTAAGATGGACATCAGAGCATTTCTCTCATTAAAGGTTTATAGTGAGGAGGCGCTGTGAAAGTATATTTATTTATAAATATATATCTATCTGTGTGAAAGCAAAAACTAAATGCATGTTGTGTTCTTCAGCCGTTCACACTAAACTACATTTAGACACAAACAGCTGTCCATAAAGTCAACTCACTGCCCACAGAGAAGCTGGCCCACCGCGTTTTGACTTTTGGAAAGGAAAACAGACCCCAGCCTGATTCACCTCTGTGTTCAGAGCTGACACATTGATCCAGCTGTCTAAACACACTGATGAAAATGAAGTCTTATATAAAAAAACAAACCTGAGAGCAGCTGTCAGTCTAACCAGCCTGTTGTTGTTGTTGTTGTTGTTTATTATATTAAAGAGGCTGTGTTGTGTTGAGGGGTGTGTGACGTTATAACGCAAGGCATGATGGGAGTGGCTACGATTCAAACATGGCGAGCTCCACGGAACGAGAAGGGAAAAACAAAAGTTGCTCAGACACGGATCTCTTACTGCACCCTGAGCTCCTGTCTGAGGACTTCATGCAGCTGCTCCTGAGCGAGGTAAGCGGCGCTTCGACACAAAAACTTGGAAAAACGTCCGTTAATGTGGCGCTAAAGTAACACGACGTTCAGGTTAGCTCACCGGCTAACTAATGGGACATGAGAGATTGACCGTGAAACGCTCCATCCAACATGATCTGGTCCATTTGTCACTGATGTTGAGTGTTGGTTAGCTGTCGGCACCATGCAGCTAATCGCACCTTGTGTCTGGTTCAGAAAAAGATCAGCACCAGAGGCTGTGAGAGCCGGGGCCGGCTGACAGAGCTCTACCTGCGGCATGTGATGCCGCTCCCGCAGAGGACTCTACCCGACAGCCGCTGGGGCAGGAGGGTGGAGAGGACCAGAGGCAGACAGCACGCACCAGACAGGTACACCAGACTGTACCTGAGAGTGCAGTGCATCACATGGAGGGGTGGTTGTGGCGTCTGGAAGCTGAACCACTCATGAGTTCACACAAATACAGACACAGTTACACATCATCCATTGAAGACTTCATTTACATCAGTGTGTTTAGACAGCTGGATCAATATGTCAGCTCTGAAACACAGAGGTGAATCAGGCTGGGGTCTGTTGTCCTTTCCAAAAGTCAAAACGTGGTGGGCTGGCTTCTCTGTGGGCAGTGCTATGGACAGCTATTTATGTCCAAATGTAGTTTAGTGTGAACGGCTGCAGATCACAACATGCATTTAGTTAGACAGACTCCAGCACCTCACAACCCTAATTTGGACCAACAGTCTGGAAACTGAATGAATGAATGAATGAATGAAAAGAGCATCTCAAGGATTCGGTATCATTAAGAGAATCAGTCTCTTGGGTTTTTGGAGAGGCACCAGAAGCCAAATCAAGATATCCAGCAGCTTAAATATAACACACTAGTTGTGCTGTAGGATTTAGCTTTTGAAGGCAGCACCGTTCACCTCACCTTGTCTGTGAAGAGAGTGCTTTCCACTCAGCCAGAGGTGAACTTCACTACAGACTATATGAACACAACTGTGCCTCAGCTGTTGAACAGTGCTTTGTTTTTTTTTATTACTACATAATGAATGTTCTTACCATACTAAAAGGGAATTTGACTGCTGAATAAAACCATGGCCAAAATACTTCTGCATGATGATGGCATTAACAGATCACATACACCCTGAAGCATGCATTGTGAGCATTTTCTCGACTATATCCTCATATAGGGTCATAATAGTCCCAATGATTGCCTATTTTCAGGTGTCGAGTTGGATATCTCACTGTTTTATTTCATTCTACCTGTCATTATCGTGTGGTAATTTTCCAGCTCCAGCAATGACCACGTAAGGAAGAGACCCCTGATCGTGTTTGATGGCGGCTCCTCTCACTCTGCCCCACTCAAAGTGAGGAAACCGGAGGCAACCACGGTGTCAACGGGGATCACCGACCGGTTAAAACCTCCTCCAGCCACAAACCTGTCCAACCCCATCCGCAAGTTGTCCGGCACCACACCTTCCTCTTCGTCATCCTCCCACGTCAGCAGCAATCAGACGCCGAACCTCAAACGAGAGGCAAACAGCTCGGTATGTTGGATCCCTTCAGATCCAGTGTGTGAAACAAAGAAAACATGCATAATTGCTGCTGTTACGTTGCGTGTGTTTCTATAGATTAGAACCTTGTAATAACTGTTGGTACCTCCCTTTCCATTTCTCCAGGATGGACTGAAGTCTCCAGAGGTGAAGAAAAAGATCCAGCATGTCACGTGGCCCTGACATCTGAACCGTGTCCATGTAGACCTGATGAGAACCCAGGGTCAGGAGGGCAGATCGCTGCAGCCCCGAGACTTCACTACACACTGATTGTTGTTATCTGTTATCTTCACTTTCCCCATTCACAGACGTTCTCCTGCTCATTGCATTAAAAAAAGAGGTGGAAACCCTTTTAGCTTTGTTTCTCTAGTCCATGTTACAGCCCTCTTTCTAATCCGAGAGCTAAAACTGCACTGACAGAATAGGGTTGTGCTCAGAAGACTGTCCGTCGGGTGCGATCTGCTTCTGGAGGAATGAGCTTCCTGGTTACTTCCCACACCCTCAAGTGCCCTTACCGCCAACAATCAGCAGCTCCTTTCAGGTCTCATACATGGACACACTCTGGAGGAAATAGGAGGCAGAGGATGTTTGTTTTTTGATTTTTCCCCCCCCTCTTCCTCTCTCTTTTTCTGTCTTTGAAAAGAAATGGTTCCCATACAAGCGGCCCTCCAGCACTGGGTCGTCATATCAGAAGGTGAAGAGTTTCTTATCCAGGATTTTATTTATTATGATACACAGTGTTAAAAATGGAAATCTTTTGTCTTGAATGGGCAAATCTTTTTTTTCTGAAACTGATAATGTATAATCTCAGTTGTCTGGACCTCAGACATTCGGAGTGGCCAGTGTACCAAACAGGCATAATGGTGGCAAAAGGTGGCGCTGCGAACACAGAGTATTTTATTCATCGTGTGTAACACTTGGAATTCCCTGGTTGGTACGTACAGATTAAGGAATATAAATCACAGCTTAGACTGGATTAGCTTTTCAGAATGTGTGTGTGTGTGCGCATATTTCACATTTTGAATTGTTACTGGTTAAACAAAGTTATGCTGTGTGTAAGTTGGCCAGGGATTTGGCTGCCCGTGTAGTGTAGTGATGAATGCTGTATATAAAATAGAACTGGAGTGACTTTTATGCGGTTGGGACATACATTTGGACACCAGATGGACATGAAGACATTAATGTAGTCAAACATCACTTTTATGCATTCATCCGTGTGTAAAGAACACCAAGTAAATAAAGGCAACCGTCTTTTTGAATTGTTTTTTTATTTGGATTTTAGATGAAAAGACTTTGCAGGCAATGTCTTTGAAAATGTCTGATGTTGACAGAGTTGACACTTTCATCAAGTGACTCGCATAGGAGCAAGATTTACTAGGTCTTTTGAATCTAATGTCCAATCTAATGTCAAATTTTTACTGCTTGTTTCTTTTCTTTTCTTTTTTTTTAAATAAAGTCTTAATCTGAATACAACAAATCACGATTGTTTGATTAAAATGCCAGAATATCTCACCAATTACTGATATGCCTCTATTGTTATTCACTTATGGGAACTGAATTTTATTGGAGAATCAATAATAAAAGGAACTGAGGTTTTTATTATGGACTTTGCTTTTCTACCTTTGTGTGTATTTGTGGCTCAGAAATGAACTGTTGAGACAAGTAAATCAATTATTGTGTGTTTTTGGCTCATATTTCATTTATGTGACAAGAAATCTTTTTAAATTAATTTTATTTATTCTTTTTTTTTTTTTTTTTAATCTTAGTTAAGGCACACCTCCCAAGAGACTTTCTAAGAGTAAA